>CAUVYR010000305.1:0-26357 GCA_963556235.1 Cryptophagus acutangulus | reverse complement strand
GGTAGTGTCGGATTTCTACCGACTAAAAACCACCCCCTAGGAAGCATCGGCTACTAAGGCCATTAGCTTTTATCGCGTATAATTTAGTTAATAATTATAGGTAAGTATCAGAGGTTACTATCACAAGTAAGTATCAGATATAAATATCACAGGTAAGTATCGGATGTAAAAATCACTTTTAAGTATCACAGTTTTGTATCAGAAAAAGTATCGTAGTTTAAAGTTCTTTATATACTTTAATATCTTTTAAAAAGTTTAAAGTACTTATAATGTTTTCTTTTTCTTTTAGGTTTTCTTCGATGGTAGGCCGTATTTTGTGTGTACGTCTTGGCGTACAGTATTTTGGGCATTCGCATATTATATGTGCTATGGTCAAATCAACCTGGCAGTCGTCACAGCTTGGTTTATCCTCGCCACTCAGCAAATACTGATGAGTAAGTGTTGTGTGTCCTGTTTTTATTCTATGGATTTTGACCGCATTTTCCCGAGTAACATCCATGTTTTCGTACCCATACTTGACTTCGTGTATGACTAATGCAAGTTGTGTATTTTTTGTACTCCATTGATTTTGCCATTTCATTAAAACTTTTTGTTTTATTGTGTTTTTGAATCTTGTTTTGAATTCTGTTTTAGACTTATCGTCTAGATAATCGTTTACTAAGACTTCTGGAATTTGGGTGTCGACATCTTGAAGAAACTCGCTTGCACGTACTCCAAGTGGTCGAGTTATAGTTACACGTCTCTGATATTCATCTCTTTCCAGAAAAAGAAATTTATTATTTGGATGATACACGTTCAGTCTAACTTGAGTCATGTACGATATCATAAGCTGTTTTCTTCTTAGGTCTAAAGGAGGTAAGCCGGACAGGCAATAGAGGCTATCTACGGGTGTTGTCGGAAAAGCTCCTAAGCAGTATCTTATACCTAAATGATGGATGCAATTAAGCTTTTGGAGCACACTTTGCCGGGCGGAAGAGTATGCCATGCAACCGTAATCCATTCGTGACAAAACTAGAGCCTGGTAAATACTAAGGAGGCTTTTTGTATTAGCTCCCCACTGAGTGTGCGCTAACACTTTAATGATGTTCATGGTTGCTCTACATCTATCCTCCAACGAGTTAATATGATCTAGCCATGTGAGTTTCCTATCCAATAGTAGTCCCAAAAATTTGACTTTATCAGCACATAAAATTGTTTTGCCATTTAGGTACATGACAGGGTCATAATGAGGTTTTCTTAACCTACAGAAATGCACGCATTGTGTTTTTTCTGTAGAAAACTGAAAACCCACTTTTGCTGCATTTTTTGATAATTTATCTATTGCAGCTTGCATTATTTTTGAGGCAGCTCCTACAGTTTTGTCTGCGACGATAAAACAAACATCATCAACGTAGAGACATTTTGTAACTTTTTCATCTACATTTTTGGCTATCTCGTTTATAGCGATAGCAAAAAGAGTACAGCTTAGAGTTGAGCCTTGAGGGACTCCGTTCTCCAAAAATTTAGCATTTGAATATGAGTTACTCACTCGCACCTTGAAACGTCTATTTTTAAGGAAGGACTGAATCATTAGGGCAATATTGCCCCTTAGACCATATTTGTGTAGTTTTTGTAGTATACCATGTCTCCATGCCATGTCATATGCTCCCTTGATGTCAAAGAAGACTGCGATTGCATGCTCCCGTTTCCTAAATGTTTCTTGCACAAAATTTTCTAGCAATACCAGATGATCAGCTGTAGATCGGCCTTTTCTGAAACCTGATTGATACGGCACTAATCTTTGTTTCTCTTCTAGATAGTCCTGCAGTCGAGTATTAATCATGCGTTCTAATATTTTACCAATAGAGCATGTAAGGCTAATAGGTCTGTAACTACTAGCCAACGTGGCTTCTTTTTTTGGTTTTTTTATAGGTATAATTATAGCTTCTTTCCAGTCCTCTGGGTAGGTACCTTTGTTTAGCAGGTTGTTAAAAAGTATTAGCAGAGCTTCTTTCATATCAGGAGTGATATGTTTTAGCATTTCGTTAGACACCATATCCATGCCAGGGGATGTAAGTTTGGCACCTAATATAGCACGCTCCAACTCTTCCATGTTAAAGGGTATATTATATTGCTTTATTTCTGTCGTTTTAAAATTAACATAATTTCGTTCTTTTTCAGCAATGGTTTCTTGGAAAACTTTATCGTAGTTTGCAGTGCTACTAACACTTGCATAGTAAACTGCAAGAGTTGAAATTTGAAAACCATTAGAAAAAAACTTTTTTCTAATTTTGGCATGTAAAATGTGACTTTTCAAAATCGATTGTAGTTGGCAAACGGCACATTTTACGCAACTGGTGATGTAATGAAAAATATTTCACAACTGGTGATGAAAAGTTCCGAATAAAGCCTACTTGTTTTGATAAAATTCACTAAATTATTAATATCATAAGTTTAAAAAACTCTTTTTTGAGAAGGTTCTTGTAAAAATTAGAAAAAATCTTGTATGCAACATGTTAGGAAATGCTATTTTGTGTAACTCGCGTTATTTTGCAGAACTCGCTGCGCTCGTCCCGCAGAAATCCGCTCGTTACACAAAAAAATGCATTTCCTAACTGGTTGCATAAATAGCTATTTTCTAATTTTGGCATGTAAAATGTGACTTTTCAAAATCGATTGTAGTTGGCAAACGGCACATTTTACGCAACTGGTGATGTAATGAAAAATATTTCACAACTGGTGATGAAAAGTTCCGAATAAAGCCTACTTGTTTTGATAAAATTCACTAAATTATTAATATCATAAGTTTAAAAAACTCTTTTTTGAGAAGGTTCTTGTAAAAATTAGAAAAAATCTTGTATGCAACATGTTAGGAAATGCTATTTTGTGTAACTCGCGTTATTTTGCAGAACTCGCTGCGCTCGTCCCGCAGAAATCCGCTCGTTACACAAAAAAATGCATTTCCTAACTGGTTGCATAAATAGCTATTTATTAAATAAAATAAATGCTTTTTTCATAGCACAAACGAATGGTTAACAAAAAAATAAACATGTATGCATAACATAAAACTCATAATACTAAATAAAACATAACATATAATTCTAAAATATATATATAGATATAAATTATATAAAGATATAATAACAAATTCTCAATAAAGTTACTAAAATTACAGCAAATTTACTAGATCGTTCGGCGGAGTCCAATTAAAACAGTTTGTATTTTTGTTTACCAACTGCTTGGTAAGAAGTAATGCATCACATGTTTCAATTTCTAACTTATTTCTATATTTTGTTTTTATAATTGCCAACTGGGAAAATAAACGCTCAGCAGCTGCACTGCTATGAGGCAGACAACTTATTGATTTAAATAATGTAATTAAATGTGGGAATAATGGTTTGCCAACCCCATCTTTATTCGTTTCTAAGTATATAATAATTTCAGAAAAGTTCATGTTATCACTAGGAGGTTTGACACTACTCAATTGTCTCCATTCTAAGTCTAAATTTAGATTTAGATCAGCATTTATAATAGTAGGAAATCTTGTGATTAAATTAGCTAGACTCGCTTTATTATCAGAAAACATTATTTTTGGATTCAATATTTGAAACATATTTAAAGTGTCGTCTGAGAAATCAACTCTTGTTCTTATTTCCGAACATAATTTGGAATAAAAATTTAAGCAGTTCAATTTTACATTAATAATTTCATCTTTATCTATAGAATGAGAGTTAATAAACTGTTCAGCTTTGATACCTAAATATATATTATCGATTTGCATATAATAGTCAAGATTTGTTGGATTAATTTTACTTAATGGTATTTTTGAATTCACAATTTCTGGTTTCATATAGAATTTGAGAATGGTTTTATATATATTACTTATACTTTCAATAAATATGTGAAATCTTGGGGTTTCCGATTGAAAAAATGTGTTTAATTTTGTTACTAAGGATAAGATATGTTTTAAAAATTTGAAATAAATTTGACAGACATAGCTGTTCAAGCAGTCAAGAATAAATGCTGCATTTCTAATATTGTCTTCAAGAACTTCCCCTTGAAAATAAAGAGTTAAAGCAGCCCATTGTTCACAAATTCTTTCAACTACTATCTGCAATGATAACCATCTAGTTTGTGCTGGCCGTAGAATCTGATGTGGTTGTGTATTAGCAAATACTTGAAATTCCTCCAAATTTTTTTGGCGTTTTGCGCTATGCGCAAAATAATTGTATAATTCATGGGCAAATTTTTCAATATAATCAGGTAGGGACTTACATGCTTTAGATGTACATAAATGTAATGAATGTGATATACACGGCATTACAAATAAATCAGGTATGATGCGCAAAAACCTAGTTTTCACGCCATGTATATCCCCCATCATTACAGATGCATTATCCCTGGCAAATCCCATTAAATTATTAATTTTAACCCCACATTTATTAAATAAATTGCAAATAGTTGAAAAAATCCGGTCTGCTGTGGCTGCTATTTCTAATTCCACGAGAGCAAAATGGTAGTCTTTTACTTCTCCTACTTCGTCATCAAAAAAACGCACGGCTATCGCCAAAGATTTTTTAGTAGAAATGTCAGTTGTTTCATCGATTATAATAGAAAATTTAATTTTATTTAATTTTATTACTAAATTGGCTCGCACATATGGCGCTACCTTTGATTTTATTATTTCACTCATTTTGGTTCTAGAGCAATTTAATTTTGCTGCTATTTGTGAATCAGGAAAACAATGACTAAAAAACTTATTTGCATGTTCCATGTAAGCAAATGATAAATTGTGTTCAGCTAAATGGACAGCAATCTTTAACTGAGCTTCTTTCTTAAGGCGCATGTCTTTTTTTTTTTCGTTAGAAATTAAACATTTTTCAATGGACACGCTTCCTTTTAATTTTTTCACATTTCTGATGTGAATACTTGTATTCTCATGGCGCTGCATATGTTTATGACCACCTTCCAAAAACTTTTCACATAACTTACAATATGCCTTGTTTCGGTTATTAACCAACCAACTAAATTCTTTCATCCAATCATCTCGACACTTTCTTGCATTTAAATATTTCCTTTTTTTAGTTATTGGTTCTTGAACGACTTCCTTGTCCTCGACATCGTCTTCACGCTCAGTATCACTGGTATCGGAATCCGAGGTTGGCATTGAATTTAAATTCGTCAAATCCCGTAAAACTTCTACCGCGTGGTCATTTTCTGTTTCTGTAACGGCGGTTGCTGTTTCTGATTCCGAACTCGATTTAGGGATAGGCTTTTGTTCTTGTTGTCTCGTAGTTGAATTCGATTCCTGTGTTTGAGGTGTGAACTTAATAAGAAACCTAGCGAAAAACATCAATTTTGTAATAATTAAATGTGAGGTTATAAATTATTTGTACTCACTTATCCATTGTTCAGACCTAAATATCACGTCACGAATTATTTTATAAGCAGCCGAGTTTATAAGCACCAGCGGAATAATTTTAAATAGAAGAACCAGAGATAAATGATAATCATAAGATTAGCATTAGCACCAGTTGCACTCTGTCTGTGTCTGTGGTCTGTCAACTGTCAAGGTCAACCTCAATGAAACTGGTGGTAACTGTAACCACAATCACCTAGTCTTTCTTAGTTCACTAGAAAAATGAGAGATGTCGCAGTCAAAATTGTTAAGTACAGAGTGCAGAATGCCGTATTTTCAAATTGTACCAAAAGTGCCTTGATTTGAAAATGTTGTACCAATGTATCAATTACAATACATAAGTTTGAATAAAACAAAAAGTATTTATTAAGGTTTATGGGTATTGGACAAAATAAAACGAAACAATGGGGTAGGCTCCTCATTCGAGAAATGCGTTTATATTAATTTCATGTAATAGTAGGGGTACATAATATACTTGTTAAGTAATAATTTGTTTTAAAATGATTATACTTGTTGAAAAAATAAATGTTGAAAATGATTCATTAATTATTCATAGCATTTCTGTGACGTAGTTTGTTAATATACAAAATTACAGGAATCTGTAAAAAACTAATTTGATTTCTACATAATTTTTCAAAATCATGGTAGCTTGCTTCACGGATGCTTGCTTATAAATTAAACTTCAGATTAATTCATATTATCTGCTAGTGTAAAAATATATATTACAGAGACGATGAGTAGCGTCAGCTCCATTTAACTAAAAAAATGCTGTGTTAATACATGCAACAATACTGCAAGTGCTTGTCCTACCAAGTTATTTATTCGAGTTATTATTTATTTGGTGACATGTGAAAGTAATTATATTAGTTCCATCTAGTGTTTATACAGTGAATTAAATATTAACAAACTACGTCATTAATTTCAAAAAACATTTTCCCGCCACTCCATCCTTACTCTTTTTTTAGGCTTAATTTAAATAAAAAAAAAATTGCAAATTTTTTTTATTAGCATTTTTTATATGTCCTTCAAACGATAGCATTTTTTTCTCAAATTAGTAGCTGAGCCCATTGTTAATAGGCTAACGTTTTGGTCACAATTGTGGCCTTGTTCAGATCTAGAAATTTATTTAAATCAATGATATAAATATAATGCAATATATATAATAAATGTACATACCAAATTAACTAATAAACGAATTAGATATTTACTTATTTATGATTGACTTATTTATGAATTATTTATTTATGATATAAGAAATGTAAAAACGGACTATATAAAATATTGAATTTCTTATTTTGTAGGTAAATCAAAATGTTTTGCAGCAGCAAAGATTGTACAAAATGTATTTTTTTTATACAGTAGAACTCGGATATAACGAACCACCAAGGGGTTATAATATCGGTTCGTTATAGCCGAGGTTCGTTATAACCGAACGAACTTTATTTGGTAAGTATGCATTGCACTTCTACGGAAAAGGGTTTTAATGAGTTTATAATGCTTAAGAAATATGTTTAAATTTTTTTATTCTATACAACGTAGAAAAAATACAAGCGACTAATAAAAAAGACTAATAAAAGTCAGTAATCCTAGATTGGTTCTTTTTTTCTAACAATTTTTTATAAAGTTTTTTTTCTAAAATATTAGAAAAGGCTAAAAAATTGTTATTGTCATTTTCCTCAGGCAATGACAACCGTACAAAGCGGGTTACGGTTTGCAATGCTTCAAGAGCTTTTTGTGGAGTGGCTTCTATGTGTGTTTCGGCTTCAATTTCTTCATCACTTTCACTTAGAATTGTGCTGTCTTTGGTTCCTTCTTGTTCCATTACCGATCTAACAATTTCAGAATCATTAGGGAATTCTGCGACTTCCAATTCTTCATCTATTCTCTCATAATCGGTTAAGTCATGATTTTCAAAATCATGAATGTAATTTTTTTGAGTCCAATGGTACAGATCGTCTTCGTCGGCTTCTTCCTCTCTTTGCATTAAAATCCACTGATTAAGGGGAATGTCATCTTCTTCTGTGAATCCTACATCAACATAAAAACCAGCATGACGAAAACAGTTTGAAATCGTTTTTGAAGACACGTTTTTCCAAGCGGTATCTAACATTAAAATAGCATCGAGCAAGGATATTTTTATTTTGACATTTTGGTCTTCAGACTGAATCAATTTTAGGAGCAACTGTCTTCGATAGTACGTCTTTAAGCATTTGATTATGCCTGTAATAGGAACAAAAAGTAAGAAAACTGTTTGTCTTAGTCATACAGTTTTACCTTGATCCATGGGCTGAAGGACTGACGTTACATTTGGAGGAAGAAAAACCACTTCGATCCACTCCAAGTTATCCAATTTAGGGTGTGCAGGACAGTTATCGATCACTAGAAGAATTTTTCTTTTTTTCTTTGCAAGTTCTTGATTCCAGGATAGTAGGAGATTCGAAAAAATTTCGCCTGTCATCCAGGCTCTTTTATTTGCTTCATAAAATACTGGAAGCTTCTGAACGTTTTTGAAACATCGAGGCGACTTCGATTTTCCAATTATCAAAAGTTCTTTTTTTTCTGAACCGTCCTGATTTGCACATACCCAAGCAGTAACTCTTTCTTTGGAATGCTTTCCTCCAGAGCACGTTTGTCCTTTAAAATTCAGGGTTCGGTCAGGGGTTAGTCGGTAAAAAAGGCCTGTTTCGTCACCGTTAAAAATATCACTGTCAGCATATCGTCGCCGAATACCTAAATTACATAAAGAAATTGCAGACACAAGCTTTCTAAAAAAAAGACTTTAGTTCATACCAGGCCAGACTGTAGTGAGCCAATTTTCTGGCACTTGTTTGTCTACAGCACCAGCTTCACCATGAATTTTACCGCTTTTTATATTATGCCTTGTTTTAAAGCGATCAATCCAGCTTCGTGAGCAACAAAAATTTTCTAGATTTGACGTTCCTGTTGCCTCATTGCGTAACTGAGCCAATTGATTCGCTTTTTCTTGCAAAATAGGACCACTGATCGGTACATTCTGGCTTCGTTTCAATGCAAACCACTTAATCAATGACTTGTCTATGTCGGGCCTATTTGCTTGGCGTAGTTTTTTAACCGAAGAACTTACACTTAATTGCACTTTTAAAAGTTTGTCTCTTTGAGCCCAAATTGTCGACACAGTCGACTTTGATAAACTGTATTCACGGCAAATTTGAGCATTTGCACAACCACTTTGTAATTTGCGTATAATTTCTAGTTTTATAGATAAGGGAAGAGATTTCCGGGAAGGCATTTTTGCATAAAAATAGGAAAACACTAACGCAACGTAATCATTTGTTGTTTAGACATGTAATACTTTGTTCGGTAAAGTTCGGTGAGCGTCATTTCCTCGGTAGTTCGTTATAGCCGAGTTAACTCGTCGCACGTGACAAAAAATTGCGTTCGTTATAGCCGAGAGTTCGTTATATCCGGGTTCCTTATAGCCGATCAGTAAAACATGATAACAATAGGAACTTTTGAAGGGACTTTGAAATTTGTTCGTTATAACCGAGCGTTCGTTATATCCCATGGCCGTTATAGCCGAGTTCTACTGTATATGACTTTTATTGAAATTGTCAAAAATTTTCAAAGTCTACTATATTTTTTTTTGTATTGTTGATAGTTAAAAATGTTACTTAATTGATTTATATTTATTTATAATGTCAGTGTAAATGTTGTTTAAATTTCCAGTGTCAGTTCTAAAATTAATAGTATTATTTAATTGTATGTGTATCATTTCACTAATATTTCTTTTTTTTAAAATTAACTTCTTTATCGCAATTTATTAACTTCTTTATATCAACTTATTTTATATTGTCTTCTTCATTTTCCCTTTAAATCATCCCTAATTAAATTAATAATTACAAGTACGACTCATCAGTTGGCGCAAGCGGGAGAGAATTTATTATTTTATTTATGAATTTATTAAAAGAGTTCTACAATTGTAAATATTTTTTTTCATATTATTTTATGGAACGGCACAATCATTATAAAGAGCAGCATTTTAAAATAGGCGAAAATGCCGTTCGTGTAAAAAGGCGATACGGGACATTTAAATTTTACCGCGGCTAAATATATGGTAGTCCATGTTTTGTTTCTGGATTTGTATTTCACTCAATAACGTAGTAGTAGGTATTATGATTCGAATTAGTGGACTGTATTAAGTATACTTTTGATTTTTACATTGTTTTATTTAAAGAAGTATTACATTAATTCGATGTTGCCCCGAGTGAACATGGACAAGAAGTGCTCAGCCTTTATTGCATCGCTGACGTTCGGGAAAATTCGTTTACTCTCTTGTTGAACGTCGACACTCGCGCCATTCAATTTAAATTTGAATTCAAACATAATACCGGCCCCTATTGAAAAATTAGTTTTTTTAATCAAATGGAAATTTTAACAAAACTTAAATTGTTTTTAAACTAAATATCTACAGAATCGATACAATACTAGATTAACTTCGAAATTAACATTAAGCATCATTCAAAACAATATTACCTTAAGTCAAATGTTTTTAAACTAGGCAAACCATACAAAATATACCGAAATATATCGGTGGCATGTCTTTATGAATTTTCACTATAGTTCGAGTAATAAATTATAAAAATTACCTTTTTTTCAATTTTGTTCTGTCCGATTTTCATTGGCCTTGCCGCGTTCATTGGCGTCGCCGGTTTCATCTGCGTCGCCGCTTTTATTGGCGTCGCCATTGTTTCCTGTCTCATCCGCCTCACTCTCCTCGCTCGCCGAATAATTACCGTATTCACTCTCCTCGCTGTATATTCAGTATCGCTACTCTCATCCCCACTCGAATTTGCAATTTCTGCTTCAATTTCATCCATATGTTGTAATCCGAACAGAACTAGCTCGCTGAAATTGGGGTTTACCATTACATTCTGCCATTCGCCATAATTCTCAATCTCAACATAACCCACGCCACCTAAATCACCGCTATATCCATTATCCATTCCATCGTACTCAATCTGCTATTGATTCATCTCTTGATTTTCATTCTGGTCGTTTTCGTTATTGTTTAGCTAATTGGTCACAGGGGCTTATTTTTAGGGAATAAAACTTTTACCAGCATTTTCTTCAATGTAATTCTAATATGTAGGTATGCCAAATTTGGTTTAAATAAAATATTCCGCCTGGCAGGTGTTGTCGTTACAAATTAAGCATTTTTACCACTTCATTTTGACGCTTTAACCCTTAATAAAAATTCAACCCTTTAAGAAACTCCAGATTTTTTTAAAACATTCACCACTATAGAAAATTAAGTGGATCGTCTGCAAAAATAAAAATTGTTTTACTATTACATAAATATCATTTACAAGCATAAATAAAATATCAGGGAGCACCGCATGTTTTATTTGTTTAAAATATATAAAAGAATATAAAAACATAATTTTTAAGCTCACCTCAATGTAAACAATAAAACTATCTCTAGTTTCAATTTTTGTACATCTTGCAGGTTTTCCTTTTTTTTCTCGGATGGTAGTAGGCGAAAATAATGACGGAAGAGCATATAGAATGTTGATATCTAAAAAGTGGTTAAATTACTAGAATTGATGAATCATATAAAGTAAACATATACCATCATTTTCAAAAGTCATATCCGGCTCTTTTGTTTTTTCTTTTATAAGCATCACTAACTTCGGCTTTATTACTGACCATTGAGCAAAAAACTTATTTTTTTCTTTGGGATAGTTTAAATTCAAATCGTCGAGAAGTAGGATGTATCCTTTAGGTGAACATAAAGCAGGAAAAAGCTTAAAATATAATTCAATGCATGATATACTATCATTTAAATTCAGTTCCTTTTTACGAAGATTAAAACTTTTTTTCCATGAAAGTAAAAATTCTTCGCTTATTTCATTATTATATTTTACCAATTCTAGATCTTCCACATCTGTTTTGAGAATCTTCTCTCCATTTTCTTTATCTTCACTACTAGTTCCTGACAGTTTCAAAAAATAAAATAAAAACGGTTATTTTATTGCTTTAAGTTTTAAAATTACCCATTTTTTCTTCAAAAGCATCTAATGCTTTAAAGTTCTTTTTTATATAGACATATTTGGACCACAATTTTCCACTACATTGTTGTTTACCAGCACGTTTTGATTTTGGTTGATATGGTCTAAAATAAATTGTTGAGCTTTCAGAGGGGAAAAAATTGCCAATCTCTTCAGCCACATGTTGGAAAACATCTTGAGGAACTCTATAAAATACAAATAAATTAAAACATTTACTTATTTGTATAAAAACTAATTTAATTACATTTCAAAATATTTATTAATTAGATGATGTGCTACTATTTTGCAAAGAAAAGATCTTAGAAAATCTGTCATTTTATTTATATGAAGAAGAATAATTCGACCCTCCAAACTGTTTCTCAAAAAATCTTCGTTTTCCTAAAATATTTGACAAATCTTATGATAAAACAATGACAAAATTATTAATGTATTACGTTCTCAAATATTCTCAAATAAATGATGTCAATTTTAGCTTTTCTGAAAACATTTTTATTAATTCAAGATTATCATTGTGTCTTCTTATTAATTTATTATTAATATTAGTGGGTATAATACAGAATTGGACAATTGTAACTTACTTAACCATAAATTGATTAATGAGCTAGTTAACATTTGTTTAATTTTATTTTAATATAATATTTTTTTAATTTTGGTCTTATACCCACTAAATTTATTAATAAATTTTTATTAATATTACTGCTGCAAATAAAACAATTTTATATTTACTTGTAGGAGGAGTATCCTGTGCAACACCTTCAATATAGTTTTCGAGATCACCCGAATGTTTTATAATTTTTTCTAAATCCAGACTAGTTTCACTCAATTCGTGAGACTCTACTGTAATTGTGGATGTTGAAGACTTACTGTCGTCCAAATATTCGTTTAGTTTCTGTATAAATTTAAGTCGGGGGCCAATTGCAGGAATCAACTCTTTAATAACTGACCGATCAACATTTAAACCCTCCATTGATTCAATTTTATTTACTAAAAAACAATACGTATAAATTGATGTTTTGCTAAACAAAGACAATAAAAACTTACATTGAAATACACTCCCATTCTTCAAGTAAGGAGTTAACTAAAATATAATTATCACATGCATTATATAGCAAATGATTCCAAAATATATTAATATTTTACTTATTGCACAAAATTGATGTGGATATTTTCATATTTCTAATTATTTTTTGATTAAACAATAAATAATTGTAGACTGAATAAACCTTGTGGTGGATATTTACTTGTATTAAACAAATTTACAAATAACATTTACACACGGTACAAATAAAGAAAGAATTTTAAACGTAAAAAACCTCGCATTTTTTACATAAAGAAATCATGTCTGATTCTTAGTTTCTAAAAATGAAAATAGCATTTTATTTTGTACAAGACATGTTTTTTAAATGATTTTTTGTTAATGTTATTTATGAGACATGGGTTTAAAATGATTAATTATTAGTGGTTACAGAATTATATTTAGTTTGTATTGTTTATTAAATATACCTATCGTTTAATCCAAAATAATTCGACATAATAAAATATCCAGTTCAATTCTTGAGCAGTGTATAATCAAAACAAAAACTACTTTGATTAACTAATCGGTTTAATAAAATAAAGTTATAAGCCAATGAAAAAAGTACCTTCTAAATTACTGTATAGTAATTGTATACTATACCGAATTTTAAAAAGAAATTTAAAATACGACATTATAAGGCTTTATAATACTATATTTTAGTTGTATCATCAATTATTACAAAATTATCAGAATACTGCTTAAAATATGTCAAATAATTACTATGGTAGCATTGTTACTATCAAATAAACACTTTTACTAACAAATAGTTTGCAAATGCTCCCTAAAGCAATAGATATATTAAATTATTTCTATAAATGTTTTCAATTATTAAATTCAACTTACCAGATTGTTCACTTCTATCCATCATGAATAATAAATTAAAACTTTGGCACTAATTATACACAAAATCAGCAAAGAATTAAACAATTGATGTAGATTGTAGATTATAGCAAAAACCATGTCTGAAGCATATAGGTTTGGCCACCTGAGGCATCATCAAATGCGTCTCTTTTGGCGCAAAGACCAATTTTCGAGACAAGTCGATGGTTTCCGAGTACAACTTAAGCGTTATTTACATTTATGAAGTTGCTTGAAGCAAAATGAGAATTATATGAGGTTGATAAATGTAAATTATCTTTCAAATTGTGTCAAAGAATGTACTCGTCCCTTTAGAGTTTAGATGACAGTGTTGAAAAATAATAAATATGCTTCATTTATATATCAATAAACAACAATATATTCAAAAGTAATATATTTTAGCATACATTTTTTTAATGTTGTTTATATACAAATACTTGTATTATATTTAATGACTGTTTATATAAATTCTTTTTAAGAATTAAATAAGGACAATTAATTATAAAGTTAATATGCTATAAATATAAAAATAAATACACTTTCTTACCGCAGAATGAATTATAATAATTAATAGGCTGTATATTGTTATCTAATATGCTCTTGATTTAAAAAAACGGAACTACCGAACGTTTTTTCTGAAATTCAACAACTATTTTAAACGTATTTGGGTATATTAAACTTATTAATACTAATTGTGCTTTTTATAATACTGTACTGTTATATATTTCTATAATATAAATATTGTAGAATTTAAAATACTTTATACAAAAATCTAATATAATTTCACAAAAAACTTACTTCATTTTTTTAATATATTTGTATTGTGCACTAGTTTTCTCAGTGTACATTACAAGATTCGAAAGTGTACTTTGTGTAAAGCCTTTTAATACCTCCGAAGATCTAAAAGTACACTTTAGAATCTTGTAATGAAAATAACTATTTCAATTCCTTGATGTTTACAGATTCCACTTTCGTGTTCACAACATATTAATAATATTATTTTTTGCCTCCGATTAGGAATTATTCAGTAACGTACGTTACAATTTTAATTTATAATTTTTGTCCAGAAAAGATTAAAAGTTGAATGTTCGGGAATTTTGGGAATTGTTGGACAGGATTCAAAATCAAACAATTTTAGAACTGACCGGTTTCGGTTTACTTGCTTAAACTATCTTCAGAATCAATTATATACGTTACAATATTACTTTTCCGGCATTTCAGTATACACCATCACATGGGGTATAACTGTTTTGGTTTTATAGTTTCTAATGGTAATTTCAGAAACTTTGAGATCATCAATTTCAGTCCATGCTCTATTTTCGTGAGAAAGTACAGCAGAGTAAGATGTCGTACTGTACTAAGCGTTTGTTCTTCTGTATTTTCCGAGGTATTTTTTTTGTCTGATGACTTCCTAGTACTTCGTGTAGAAGTTTTGTAGGACACAAAACCTTCAAGAACGTATCTTTTTTTTATTGAAGGATCCGAAAAAAAAACTTTAATATTTTTTGTAATAGAGCCTCATTATTTTGAGTCTGCACTCAACACGTTCCTTTGTATGTTTGGTGTTCTATGTATGCCCACTTTTTCCACAATTTTTAACTTTTAACACCTTCGATAATTTATTGGGTCATCATTAGGGTATTTCTATTCTAATATGCAAAATTCTAAAATGAATACATTATTAATATGCGCATGTGATTAAAATATGTCAACATGGCTCTAAGGTGACATTGGTCACGATGGGCTAGAAACGGTGGTCTTGATGGTTGATTGCTTTTTTTGTTTCATATTATTATATAACTTGATTGCATCCAAGATATAAGGAGGATCAACACATTTCTTCTGATTTTTTATGTTTTCTCTAATGATTTCTGGAGCTATACATTGTTTGTAAAATCTTGTTAGTTCAGGTAACATATCATTTTCCCAAAATCTTATATTCCTAAAAACTTCCTCAACATACAAGTCAATTTTATCGTTCACATACTCGACAAAGTAGCACTTTGATGTATGGGTAATATTTAATTGTCCTTGCAACTATAAATATGAAATGAATTTTAGTAACAAATGTGATTATTATATTTTGCTCTTACTTGGTAATGGTAGGAATGTTTGCGTTTTAGTCGAATTCCATCTGATGTGTTTTCTAAGCACATTTGAGTTTTTCTCAAAACAATAGCTTGTTCTAGAGTATTTATTTGTTCATCCGGCCTAAAAAAATACACTTAATTTCTAAACTAGAGCCATCTTCAAAAAGGCCGTCTCGAGAAGCTCCTAGAAATCCATTTTGCAAATCTATCCACAATCCAGACTTTTTTACTTTTAGATTAATTTTCTTTTCAAAAAGTTTAACAGCTACAACTTTCTTAGCAATACCGTAATCAATAGCATCTGTATGCAAGTCACCGCTTACAAGACAGGATTTGACAATATTATGACAAGGAGTTTGTGGTCTTTTTTTTAACTCTTTTCCAAATAAGGAAGCTGTTAATCTAAATTATCTTTTCTGTCTATAGAGATCATTTTCAAGTTGACCGACAGTATGTTCTTGAATGTTTTTTCTTTCATCCTGACTGACACATAGTTGTTTTAACAATCTGTCACATTCTAACTGAATTGTTTCAAGTTTTTCTTCTGGCTGTTCAGCCTTAGGACCGGAGTTTTTATTTAATTTATTAAACTTCTTAGATATCAATTCTGGAGAAGTAAATAATTTTTTACAAACACTACGTTTTTGCTTTTGGACGCGCTTTTTCATTCGTCGTTCTATATACATCTTGTAATGCTTTCCGGGACTTCTACCTGTTACTGCCTTCCAAGAGCTAATCGGCCAAGCAAAAGACTTATTATATGTCATGCCAGCTAAGATAACCCGTCTTTCATATGAACCCCGTTGAAAGAGGTTTAATCGTTTTCCCATAGTAAACCGCGCGACAATATTCATTAACCTTTCAGCTCTATTATTATTTTCATTTTCATCGAGCAGATACGCTTTTCTTGCTAATAAATTAAGAGCCCCATATAAATGATTGTATATTGAAGTAGATTTAAGCTGGGTCATTTTACTGTAGTTTTGATCACCAACGGTATTACAAATACCAATTCTACATTTTGAATGGTCACCATACACGTGATTTAATCCATATTGTAAGTTTCCTTTTAATTGCGTGATATTTTTTTCTTCTTTTTTGGAATGCTCGTACACTTTGCCCTTTTTGTGAGCAATTTAATAGTAGTTTCTTTAAGTAAATTTCTACCTTTGAGATCAATTGTAGTATCAGCTTTAATTTTACGTAAATGTTTGCCATAATTTTTCAAAGCGTGATTGGCACATTCTACTTTTTTAACATCATAGCCATACGACACAAACTCTTTAATTTTGCCAAATACACTTGAATCGCCATCTCCAACAAATTTGCAATATTTCACGCCGTGCATTTCCAAGCATGAATTAAAACCATATCAGCCATATCTACAACCATATCAGCTTGAATGATGTGCCGATTTAATTTAAAACTGATCCCGTGCCTAATAATGGCAGCTACTCCACCCTGGCGCGCATTATTAATATTGTCCTTGCGGACAACTTTATAGTTCTGAATACTAAAAATGTCACTGTCAACTAATTGAGTTTCGGTAACCAAAAGAATATCGACACTATGTCGGAGCAAGAATTGTGTCACCACTGCGGCCCTGTTCAACAGAGAGTTAGCATTCCACTGGACAATTAGTAACTTAGAAGTCATACTTGTCCAGTTAAAAACTAACAAACTGGATAAATGTCATTAAACGCTCCCCTGGCGTATTTACTGCAGCTAATTGCTGGTTAAGGTCATTAATTGCCATAAGGGCACTTTGCAAGTTTATCAAATTGTTGGTTTGCTTAATACTACTAAACAACTGATTTATTTGAGTATACTCACTGTGGTGGGTTGATGTGGTGTGTTGTGGCATCCTGGTTGGCTGGTGTGGGCGGGGCACGTTTGAAGTGGTGGCTGTGGCTGCTGCTGTCGCTGCGGCTGCTGCTCGATTCGCCCAGACGTTGGAAGTGGGCGGGGCGGCCTCTCTGAATATTCGGTGCTGGGGCTGTTGTGGTCCGGTTGGCGCGTTCTTATTGTTTTCAAGAACGCGTTCCATCCTGGCTTTGTAGACCGGGCACACAATGTTGTTAGCAGTGTGCTCGCCGCCACAATTAGCGCAGGTGGGTGTTTCTTCTATCGTCAGTTTGCAATCCCTCGTCCAATGATCGTCGCCGCATTTGACGCACTTAGGATCATTGAAGCAATTGCTTGTCGCATGTCCCCACTTCTGGCACCGTTTGCATTGGATTATATGCTTCGTATTGTAGTGCCTGGTCCAGTGTATCTTGGTCTGCGACAAGTACTTAACTTTTTCGCTCAATTTTCCTAAAGTGACGTCAGTGCTGGTGATCACTAAGTAAAGTGGGTTGACCTTGGTTTTCATTGTGATACATTTGATGGCCGGGATGTTGTAGTCGTCCTGAAGTTCCTCGATTATTTCTGTTACATCTGCATGCGCTTGCATTCCGTTAAGAACAAACGCATGCGTTTTCTCTTCTGGAGATGAATATGTGTGGAATTTGGACCCCTGATCCATAAGGGCAGCTTTTAGTTTTTTTTGCTCAGCAAGGCTTTGTACATAAATATTAGTGTTGAATCGACTGTACTTCACATGAAAGCCTTGCTTCACATATTGCTTTATATAGTTAATCGTTTGTTTATGGTCCTGCGGCTTTCCTTTAATAATAATAGCAGGTGGTGGCCTCGGCTTCACCGTGCGTTTGGGTTGCTCTGCTGTTGCTGCTGCTCCTGCTTCTTCTTCAGTTTGTATAGTCGGGAGGTCCTCAAAAGGGTTTTTGATTGGAAGATTAAATGGTGGTGTTTGTGGTGGCTTCCTGAATGTTTTCTTGGCTTTCTGAAAGCCATCAGCACTCGCCTCGCTGTTTGCATTATCTTGATGGGTGATGTCCTGCACCAAGCGGCTTGCCTTTCGCTTGGAGCTTATCGATGGTGGAGGATGAAAAGTAGGAAGGGACAGTTTGTTAGGACTTTTAATGAAGGATTGGTTAGGTGGGCTTTCAGGGTTAAGGGATTTGGGTAGGCCAGTGGTTTTAGAAAAGTTTGCAATGGAGTTTTGGATTGTTTCCATTGGATTTTTATTTTTAGGAATTGCACCAGTTTTAGGGGATTTGTGCATTTGGGAGGGAATGATAGGTTTTGATATATTTTCAGGTGGGAGATCAGTTTCCATGTTGATGTTTTTACAAATGTAGTTATTTATAATGCTGATCGCGTCATCCAACCCTTCGTAGGGCTTGGTGAGCGGTGTGGATGGGCCAGCTGCTGATGTATTTTCGCCGCGTGTGGGCGTGGTCGGTAGAATCGGATTTTCGTTTGGAATGATGGTATTAGGATTATCGCTGAGGTATGTGCGGGATTCGCTCAACGATCTCACCTTGCGTTCCTGCACAATTGTTGAATTCCGGATGCTTTTTATACTTTGTGGAATATTTGTCGAGTATAATCCTTTGCTTATTGGGGATTTTTTATCCATAGGATAAATTTATGTCGCACTTTCACTTAAATATTTAAAAACTAAAACTATACACTATATTTAAGATGCGTCTATGTCGCGACAAGAAGGGCCAAAGGCCACTTCTTTTAAATAAACTACTTAAAAAACTACTTGCACTAATCACTAAACTTAATAACTAAAGAGTCTATATCTCATCAACTTTATTTTTATGAAAAAAAAGGATAAAAAATACGCACAGTAACAATAATCAAAAATTTTATTAACACTATTAACAGAGTATTAAAAAAAATTGAATCGAGAACTAGGCCGTAAAACGAAAGCGAAAGCAGCAGTAGACCAGCTACGTGCTATCGGACGATTGATTGATTGATTGAAAAGATTTTTATTCAATTTAAATAAATTTTACATGAATATGTTACATTGCACAGCTTAAAAGGTCCGGTCTCCCATTCCAGTAACAATACAGAATAACACAACATTTAAATAATATATATATATACTAAATAGTTGCCCTTCCTAGCTATATAATTAGCTTTAGGGGCATGGTTAGAAAAATCAATATGCAATAAAACATTTTAAGAAAGACTGTCAAAAATTAGCAAGCTGGGCGAGGCCCGCCGAGCCCCAGCCGCACCGGCTGAAAGCTGCCTGTGCCAGTACATTTAAATGCACCGGCCATAGAGCAATCAGGGATCCAGAACGGCAAGAACCGACAGGTGGCGCCCTCTCAACTCAAGCTGGTGAACTAATCATCAGCAAGAGTCTGCCCACCAACCCTGACAGTCGCACAGAATAGAAACTTTCGAAAAACAATAAAAATTTTATATGGATTTACCAGGAAAAACTAGAAAAACCTGGTTTTAATGTGCTATCGGACGAGGAACGGCAGTGCCAATGTGGTATGGTCGTTGCCTTACAAGAATTCAATTGGATTTTGTCTTATATGAATCCAATTGGATTTCAACGCGCGAAAAATTTTTCAATTTTTTTTTTATGTATATAATTAAGGTGTAAACAAATAAAAACAACTTCCCTACATAATTAATTCAATTATCTATTATTATTACATAATAAATCCGACTGAAAATCGTTAAAACACAACAAATAATGCCAACTACAATCGATTTTGAAAAGTCACATTTTACATGCCAAAATTAGAAAAATAAATAAATAAATAAATAAATAAATAAATAAATAAATAAATAAATAAATAAATAAATAAATAAATAAATAAATAAATAAATAAATAAATAAATAAATAAATAAATAAATAAATAAATAAATAAATAAATAAATAAATAAATAAATAAATAAATAAATAAATAAATAAATAAATAAATAAATAAATAAATAAATAAATAAATAAATAAATAAATAAATAAATAAATAAATAAATAAATAAATAAATAAATAAATAAATAAATAAATAAATAAATAAATAAATAAATAAATAAATAAATAAATAAATAAATAAATAAATAAATAAATAAATAAATAAATAAATAAATAAATAAATAAATAAATAAATAAATAAATAAATAAATAAATAAATAAATAAATAAATAAATAAATAAATAAATAAATAAATAAATAAATAAATAAATAAATAAATAAATAAATAAATAAATAAATAAATAAATAAATAAATAAATAAATAAATAAATAAATAAATAAATAAATAAATAAATAAATAAATAAATAAATAAATAAATAAATAAATAAATAAATAAATAAATAAATAAATAAATAAATAAATAAATAAATAAATAAATAAATAAATAAATAAATAAATAAATAAATAAATAAATAAATAAATAAATAAATAAATAAATAAATAAATAAATAAATAAATAAATAAATAAATAAATAAATAAATAAATAAATAAATAAATAAATAAATAAATAAATAAATAAATAAATAAATAAATAAATAAATAAATAAATAAATAAATAAATAAATAAATAAATAAATAAATAAATAAATAAATAAATAAATAAATAAATAAATAAATAAATAAATAAATAAATAAATAAATAAATAAATAAATAAATAAATAAATAAATAAATAAATAAATAAATAAATAAATAAATAAATAAATAAATAAATAAATAAATAAATAAATAAATAAATAAATAAATAAATAAATAAATAAATAAATAAATAAATAAATAAATAAATAAATAAATAAATAAATAAATAAATAAATAAATAAATAAATAAATAAATAAATAAATAAATAAATAAATAAATAAATAAATAAATAAATAAATAAATAAATAAATAAATAAATAAATAAATAAATAAATAAATAAATAAATAAATAAATAAATAAATAAATAAATAAATAAATAAATAAATAAATAAATAAATAAATAAATAAATAAATAAATAAATAAATAAATAAATAAATAAATAAATAAATAAATAAATAAATAAATAAATAAATAAATAAATAAATAAATAAATAAATAAATAAATAAATAAATAAATAAATAAATAAATAAATAAATAAATAAATAAATAAATAAATAAATAAATAAATAAATAAATAAATAAATAAATAAATAAATAAATAAATAAATAAATAAATAAATAAATAAATAAATAAATAAATAAATAAATAAATAAATAAATAAATAAATAAATAAATAAATAAATAAATAAATAAATAAATAAATAAATAAATAAATAAATAAATAAATAAATAAATAAATAAATAAATAAATAAATAAATAAATAAATAAATAAATAAATAAATAAATAAATAAATAAATAAATAAATAAATAAATAAATAAATAAATAAATAAATAAATAAATAAATAAATAAATAAATAAATAAATAAATAAATAAATAAATAAATAAATAAATAAATAAATAAATAAATAAATAAATAAATAAATAAATAAATAAATAAATAAATAAATAAATAAATAAATAAATAAATAAATAAATAAATAAATAAATAAATAAATAAATAAATAAATAAATAAATAAATAAATAAATAAATAAATAAATAAATAAATAAATAAATAAATAAATAAATAAATAAATAAATAAATAAATAAATAAATAAATAAATAAATAAATAAATAAATAAATAAATAAATAAATAAATAAATAAATAAATAAATAAATAAATAAATAAATAAATAAATAAATAAATAAATAAATAAATAAATAAATAAATAAATAAATAAATAAATAAATAAATAAATAAATAAATAAATAAATAAATAAATAAATAAATAAATAAATAAATAAATAAATAAATAAATAAATAAATAAATAAATAAATAAATAAATAAATAAATAAATAAATAAATAAATAAATAAATAAATAAATAAATAAATAAATAAATAAATAAATAAATAAATAAATAAATAAATAAATAAATAAATAAATAAATAAATAAATAAATAAATAAATAAATAAATAAATAAATAAATAAATAAATAAATAAATAAATAAATAAATAAATAAATAAATAAATAAATAAATAAATAAATAAATAAATAAATAAATAAATAAATAAATAAATAAATAAATAAATAAATAAATAAATAAATAAATAAATAAATAAATAAATAAATAAATAAATAAATAAATAAATAAATAAATAAATAAATAAATAAATAAATAAATAAATAAATAAATAAATAAATAAATAAATAAATAAATAAATAAATAAATAAATAAATAAATAAATAAATAAATAAATAAATAAATAAATAAATAAATAAATAAATAAATAAATAAATAAATAAATAAATAAATAAATAAATAAATAAATAAATAAATAAATAAATAAATAAATAAATAAATAAATAAATAAATAAATAAATAAATAAATAAATAAATAAATAAATAAATAAATAAATAAATAAATAAATAAATAAATAAATAAATAAATAAATAAATAAATAAATAAATAAATAAATAAATAAATAAATAAATAAATAAATAAATAAATAAATAAATAAATAAATAAATAAATAAATAAATAAATAAATAAATAAATAAATAAATAAATAAATAAATAAATAAATAAATAAATAAATAAATAAATAAATAAATAAATAAATAAATAAATAAATAAATAAATAAATAAATAAATAAATAAATAAATAAATAAATAAATAAATAAATAAATAAATAAATAAATAAATAAATAAATAAATAAATAAATAAATAAATAAATAAATAAATAAATAAATAAATAAATAAATAAATAAATAAATAAATAAATAAATAAATAAATAAATAAATAAATAAATAAATAAATAAATAAATAAATAAATAAATAAATAAATAAATAAATAAATAAATAAATAAATAAATAAATAAATAAATAAATAAATAAATAAATAAATAAATAAATAAATAAATAAATAAATAAATAAATAAATAAATAAATAAATAAATAAATAAATAAATAAATAAATAAATAAATAAATAAATAAATAAATAAATAAATAAATAAATAAATAAATAAATAAATAAATAAATAAATAAATAAATAAATAAATAAATAAATAAATAAATAAATAAATAAATAAATAAATAAATAAATAAATAAATAAATAAATAAATAAATAAATAAATAAATAAATAAATAAATAAATAAATAAATAAATAAATAAATAAATAAATAAATAAATAAATAAATAAATAAATAAATAAATAAATAAATAAATAAATAAATAAATAAATAAATAAATAAATAAATAAATAAATAAATAAATAAATAAATAAATAAATAAATAAATAAATAAATAAATAAATAAATAAATAAATAAATAAATAAATAAATAAATAAATAAATAAATAAATAAATAAATAAATAAATAAATAAATAAATAAATAAATAAATAAATAAATAAATAAATAAATAAATAAATAAATAAATAAATAAATAAATAAATAAATAAATAAATAAATAAATAAATAAATAAATAAATAAATAAATAAATAAATAAATAAATAAATAAATAAATAAATAAATAAATAAATAAATAAATAAATAAATAAATAAATAAATAAATAAATAAATAAATAAATAAATAAATAAATAAATAAATAAATAAATAAATAAATAAATAAATAAATAAATAAATAAATAAATAAATAAATAAATAAATAAATAAATAAATAAATAAATAAATAAATAAATAAATAAATAAATAAATAAATAAATAAATAAATAAATAAATAAATAAATAAATAAATAAATAAATAAATAAATAAATAAATAAATAAATAAATAAATAAATAAATAAATAAATAAATAAATAAATAAATAAATAAATAAATAAATAAATAAATAAATAAATAAATAAATAAATAAATAAATAAATAAATAAATAAATAAATAAATAAATAAATAAATAAATAAATAAATAAATAAATAAATAAATAAATAAATAAATAAATAAATAAATAAATAAATAAATAAATAAATAAATAAATAAATAAATAAATAAATAAATAAATAAATAAATAAATAAATAAATAAATAAATAAATAAATAAATAAATAAATAAATAAATAAATAAATAAATAAATAAATAAATAAATAAATAAATAAATAAATAAATAAATAAATAAATAAATAAATAAATAAATAAATAAATAAATAAATAAATAAATAAATAAATAAATAAATAAATAAATAAATAAATAAATAAATAAATAAATAAATAAATAAATAAATAAATAAATAAATAAATAAATAAATAAATAAATAAATAAATAAATAAATAAATAAATAAATAAATAAATAAATAAATAAATAAATAAATAAATAAATAAATAAATAAATAAATAAATAAATAAATAAATAAATAAATAAATAAATAAATAAATAAATAAATAAATAAATAAATAAATAAATAAATAAATAAATAAATAAATAAATAAATAAATAAATAAATAAATAAATAAATAAATAAATAAATAAATAAATAAATAAATAAATAAATAAATAAATAAATAAATAAATAAATAAATAAATAAATAAATAAATAAATAAATAAATAAATAAATAAATAAATAAATAAATAAATAAATAAATAAATAAATAAATAAATAAATAAATAAATAAATAAATAAATAAATAAATAAATAAATAAATAAATAAATAAATAAATAAATAAATAAATAAATAAATAAATAAATAAATAAATAAATAAATAAATAAATAAATAAATAAATAAATAAATAAATAAATAAATAAATAAATAAATAAATAAATAAATAATAGCTATTTATGCAACCAGTTAGGAAATGCATTTTTTTGTGTAACGAGCGGATTTCTGCGGGACGAGCGCAGCGAGTTCTGCAAAATAACGCGAGTTACACAAAATAGCATTTCCTAACATGTTGCATACAAGATTTTTTCTAATTTTTACAAGAACCTTCTCAAAAAAGAGTTTTTTAAACTTATGATATTAATAATTTAGTGAATTTTATCAAAACAAGTAGGCTTTATTCGGAACTTTTCATCACCAGTTGTGAAATATTTTTCATTACATCACCAGTTGCGTAAAATGTGCCGTTTGCCAACTACAATCGATTTTGAAAAGTCACATTTTACATGCCAAAATTAGAAAAATAAATAAATAAATAAATAAATAAATAAATAAATAAATAAATAATAGCTATTTATGCAACCAGTTAGGAAATGCATTTTTTTGTGTAACGAGCGGATTTCTGCGGGACGAGCGCAGCGAGTTCTGCAAAATAACGCGAGTTACACAAAATAGCATTTCCTAACATGTTGCATACAAGATTTTTTCTAATTTTTACAAGAACCTTCTCAAAAAAGAGTTTTTTAAACTTATGATATTAATAATTTAGTGAATTTTATCAAAACAAGTAGGCTTTATTCGGAACTTTTCATCACCAGTTGTGAAATATTTTTCATTACATCACCAGTTGCGTAAAATGTGCCGTTTGCCAACTACAATCGATTTTGAAAAGTCACATTTTACATGCCAAAATTAGAAAAATAAATAAATAAATAAATAAATAAATAAATAAATAAATAAATAAATAAATAAATAAATAATAGCTATTTATGCAACCAGTTAGGAAATGCATTTTTTTGTGTAACGAGCGGATTTCTGCGGGACGAGCGCAGCGAGTTCTGCAAAATAACGCGAGTTACACAAAATAGCATTTCCTAACATGTTGCATACAAGATTTTTTCTAATTTTTACAAGAACCTTCTCAAAAAAGAGTTTTTTAAACTTATGATATTAATAATTTAGTGAATTTTATCAAAACAAGTAGGCTTTATTCGGAACTTTTCATCACCAGTTGTGAAATATTTTTCATTACATCACCAGTTGCGTAAAATGTGCCGTTTGCCAACTACAATCGATTTTGAAAAGTCACATTTTACATGCCAAAATTAGAA
>CAUVYR010000304.1:0-14723 GCA_963556235.1 Cryptophagus acutangulus | reverse complement strand
TTCACAGCTTCTAAAAATAAACAGTTAGCATTATTTGTTTTTTTATATATAAAAATAGACCTAAAAACAATGTACCTTTAACAATCTGCAATAACTTTAAATTCGACAATTGAAAATTTCCTTTACGACCAGTCCAACAACAAAATTGTCCTAAATAATTCGTAAAAAGTTTTCCAAAATTCGAGAAATTGTTTTTTTTGCGTCTGTTCCTCCAACGCAAATTAATCTAGACATCTAAACAATAAATATAAAACAAAAATTTTAAATATATAGCATTGGGCGCATTCAGCCGAGCTTAGCGGCTAAATTCTGTCAAAAATTTTCTATTTTTTTTCAGTGATGCAGCTACAAGTACACTAAAGGACATTTGCTTTTGAATTATATGAGTTCATTTGCTCATATGCAAATGCCATTCAGTGGATTTGTAGCTGCATCACTGAGAAAAAGTAGAACATTTTTGACAGAATTTAGCCGCTAAGCTCGGCTGGATGCGCCCATTGATATAACAGACCAATTGTTTTGCCGCAGCCTCCGAATTTATCAAAATCAACTCAAAGTCTTCTAGCTGTTGAACAGATTCGAGTGGCAAAATTGGAAGCAAATTAGTTTCCATTGGTACAGTGAATGAATTAACTGCAAGTTTTTTTTCTATGTCTACAATTCGTTCAAGGATCATTTCCAACGTTACTTGATTAGCAATAATTCCTTGATGAATTTGAGCTAAAACAATACAAAGTTTGTAAAAACAAAAAATTAAAAATACTATATTATCAATACCGTTTGTTGGTTGTGGTAAACCATTTAGAAGTTCGGTTAAATTTAAATTTACACCCAGGTTTTGTATTGTTCCGTCAAAATTTTCATCTTCGATTTGTTCAATACTTTGTTCACCTGGACGTACAGCCTGTGGTATTTTTTTAAGAACCAGATCATCATATGCTGAAAATTGTTAATATTTTTTACAAGATACAGAAAAAAACAATATTTCTTACGCAATGCTGATGCTCCATTTACATTACAACCCCGAATTGATTCTCTAATTGCTACATCAATGCTTTTTTCTGTAAATTGTGTTATAAAGAAATAAATAAATAAGAAACCTGCATTTTCTAAAATACAACCTAATGAAGCGTCGTTGGTCTTTTGACTTATTTGTGGTAAACTATCGTTTGATTCCTCATCTATTGAATCCAATTGGGGTGGCGGAGAAATTGCATCATCTCTGTACTTTTTGGTTGGTATTCGTTTTCTTGTATTCGATTTAATAATCGACCCATCCGATTCCGACCCACTTTTTGATGCGTTTTTTTCTTTGAATAAAGCCTCTTTAAAAGTTCCTATAAAAATGTTTACGAGATTAATAATTATAAAACATTTGATAGTGATAGACATCGGCTTAAGCCACATTACTATAATATCCTAAAACTACAACGTTTGCATAAGTCCTCCAATTCTTATTGGGACTATGGTTTTGCTTAATTGCCTTGCTCGCGTCTTCGACTTGAGAAGGCCATTTTATATTTAGCTGTTCTTGATTAAAAACTAGCCATTTGGATGGAGCTGCCGGTACGTACATGACGTTAGCCGCTTCATACTCTACTACGCAATATGGAAGCTAAAAGTAATACAATAAATGTATGACTTAAACACTAAAACTTGAATCTCATAAAATAAATGTATTAATAATTTTACAGTTAATTTTAAAATAACAATATGATGATAAACATATAATAAAATGCTTTACACTGTTAATACTAATTAATATGTAATTATTAAGTAATTAAAGAAAAAACAATAGATCCTAACTTAATAGATTTAGTTTTAACATTCGATAATAAACAAACTTCATATTCTGTAGATAAGCTATTTGAATCTACAATAACATTATTAAATTTTTCAGAATCCATCGGTTGATTAAAATAAGCTTTACTATTTTTATATCTAACATAAATAATGCAAATGTTTTCATTATCTAAACATTGTACTATTTTAATTATTTTTACAATATTATTATTTAATAAACAACAATGATTATTTTTAATGTCACATCCTAACACATAAAATTGATTTTTTACTTTACAGTACGATCTAACCAGTTTGTTTTCTAATAAAGGCTCGTTATATTCTTTAATATATCCGAAAAGTTGTGATATCGGGGTTGAAATAGAATTAACGCTATATTTCCTATGTTCATAAATTCTATTTACTATTTGTTGTAGCGGTCTTTGGGAACATTTTAACATTTTTTTTATTTGAAACAGCATATTTTCATATTTGAAGGCACTAAATCTATCTAAAGGTCCATATAACTGAACATCATTGCACAAATGAATTAAATTATGTACATTGTATGTTACATTTTCTATGCCATATAATTTTCCAAAATTGTCAACAAAATAATGCAAAAGACGCTTTGCATACAAGTTTAGTCCAACGCATAATTTTGTAGTAGATAAAATTTTTATTGCACAATGTAACGCCATAAAATGCATATATAATTGAGGATTTAACGTGTTTTTTAACGCAATTGGTCCGGTGTAAAGCAGAAATTGACGAAACTCTGTAGCTTTCCATCTTTCAAATTCATTTAATGGCCGAGGTAATCGTGCAAATTCATCAGCATTTAGGACCTTTCTAATTGCATTTAAAGTTGATGATGTTTTTTCCAAATCTACATTAAGCATTCTTACATTCTGCGCACCTTTTACCCAAAAATTTAGCAGTTTTTTCATCACCCCTAGACACACTACATGCATATAATCTAAAGGAAATTGCGTTACAAGTCCTATATTTAACAAAGACAAAGGCGTTTCTTTAATGTGGTAGTCATCATCATTCATTTGCAAACGAAAGTTTTCATCAGTCCTTAATGGGGAGTGCAAATCTGGGAAACACATCCTGTAATTCACGTAAGATCCTTCAGTTATACATTTATGACAACCGTGACGCGAGTTATGTCCTTTTACAGATAATATATAGGACTTAGCAGGTGTATCACAAACAAATTTAGATAATTTAAAAGTATAATGACAATTATTGTAATTAATTCCTATTTGTGTTAATTCTAATGTTTCATTAATAAAATGTTTTAAAAGATCATTGTTATCTTTTGGTTTTGAAAAGCTGTGATACACTCCAATAACAAATGGTTTAAAATTTTCTCCCACTATGCACCCTAATATTGGCCAAAACTGGCTATTCGAACTTTTAGTTAAAGGAAGACCATCTATATTGATATCAAGTTCTATGTCCAACCCATTTAGATTATTTAGGGATAAACTGTGATTTATACCATTAGCAATACCAAAATGATAATATAATCCGTCAGCAAATTCTATAATTTTATTGGTTTGATTGTCTATTTTTAATAACGTTCGAGCATCACATGGTAAATTATTAAACTCTACAATATTGCGTGAAGGATGACGTAAAATAGACAACAAACTATTTAAACTGTTTTTTGAAACATTGGTGTTAATAGCCCAAGTAGCAAGTTCAGAAGACAAAGAAAACGACGAACGAACAGTAACATTTGAAATAGAGTTAGAAGACGATGAAGAACAATTATTTGTTGAATTATCAATAATAGGCAAAAAAGTAGTTATTTCGGTCGCTTTGGTAACATTGTACACTAATTCAACTTGTTCTTCTTGTATATTTTCAATTTCTGGCACGATAACAGTATTTAATTTAGTTGGACGATGGCTTCGTATAACAACTTTTCGATTCAAAGCAATTTGTTTCATACGCACTTTATTTCTAAGTAATCGCTTTAAGTATTGCTTGTTCATTTCGCTATACTTTTTTCGCTTTACAATCTGTAAAATTGAATAAACAAATCCTTACGTAAAAAAAATAAAATAAATCCACACAAAATAATAAGTTAACCTATACGTATTTCGCAATTCTGCAACTAGAAATGTGCTTTATAGGTTACAATATTCAGTGTGTCCCCAGATTGAGTTAACAATAGGATAAAACTTTTTTAGTTTTGATTTCTCAGAAAATTTTGTTCCTGATAAGGTGGCCTGCATGTTGCCAAACTGAGATTACAGTTGTTACTAATAATTTAACTCTTACCTTAAATTAGTTATTTACATTTTTATACAAATTTTGGACTTATTCGACGAAATTATTTTTACTAAGAAACAATATTATAATTTTTTTTCTTACTTTTTTTTTGCTTAAGTGTGTGCTGTTGTAGGAGAAGCATTATTTAAATAAAATTTAAAAAAAACTTGTTTCTTTATATTTGCTAATAAAAGTTTTCAAGAAATTAATCAACTAATTTATTTTCAAATTAATTATCTTTGTCAAGCTGTGATTTGTCATTTTTTATATTTAAAATCTAACCAGTGTGTAAACATTTTTTGATCCACTTTCATACAGCAACATGAGAAACAATGATTTTTAGATTAGATAATTACTGAATGGTAGGAATAGTCACCCATACGCCATAAAATTTGTAAAAAAATGTAAATAACTAATTTAAGGTAAGAGTTACATTATTAGTAACAACTGTAATCTCAGTTTGACAACATGCAGGCCATCTTATCAAGAACAAAATTTTCTGAAAAATCAAAACTAAAAAAGTTTTTCCTATTGTTAACTCAATCCGGTGACATACTGTATACAATCTTAATTTAAAATTAAAAAAAATACAAAGAAAGGTAGATTAAAACAATAAGTCAATGCAATTACAGTAATACTTGAACTTAAGTTATCAATCATATATGTAAACGTTTGTCGCTGATCTAGCAAATCACCCTATAACTGCATAATTGTCTCGATAAATGTATATGGCGATTTTAAGTTATTCTGTTGAGCATCATTGATTTATAAAAAAGGTTTAAGTTTAATGTATTTAGGCCTATATTTACCAAAGCGTGTTAAAGTTAACACGAGATTTAATTCGGAAGCAAATCCGAGCATAATCTTATAGATATAACTTTAACAATTATTGATGAATGTAACCGTTAATAATTCGCATATCTCAAATGATTACAAAGTAATAACGTATATAGTATATATATTATGTGTTTTTACGTCTATTAAAATTATAAAAATACACTATATAACGCCATTACAAATCGATCTACAACAGGACTTAGCCTTGCCGTGGCTATATAAACTATCAGCTAATAGAAAAAACATTATTTTAAATATCTTACATTAGTCCGCGGGTTTTGCTCGTCCATTACAAACTCCAAAAAAATGATGGTGAAGAGAAAACTGATACGATGTAATAAGCTATATTCTATTAACTAAACCACTGTAATATGCACGCCAAGCCAAGAATGAGTGTTGTCATAGAATAAGAATATATATAGAAGCTTGTCTCTGTCTTTTACCCCCACTTAGCATCTTAGTTCCTCAAAAAGTCGCTGAATCGCTAGTGTGCACGTACGGCGCGCAGTTCAAATTCAAATTTTGGCGCCGTTGGAATAAATTAGGAAATATTTAATGAAATTTCATATATTTTCGTAAAATTTTAATACAGAACCTTTAGATTACTAGTGATATACGTTAAAAATCTATTTTAACAATATAAATCGCTAATAAATTAAATTAGTATTAAAACTTTACAAAAATATATGCATTTTCATACAAATGAAATGCAAATATAAAAAATAAACATATATTAACCGATATTAACATAATATTACATATACCAGCAATAAAGATTTTCTATATATACATACAATACATACATTTAATACATATTAGCGATTTATTAGTATTAAAAGAAAGATTTTATTTTGTGAGTGGAGTAGCTCTACAAAGAGAAAAATCACTTTTTAACACAAATATTAACATTCTTTAACAACTACCGATATTTATTAAATAAATTATTATTTAACATCTTACACAATTTGTCAATATTCACATTTTATAAAGTATGTTATGGTATACACATTAAAATAATCTAAATTTGATTTTTACTAAAGTTAAATACTACAAATAAAGTTCTTAGAAGAATTGGTGCTGACTGCAGCGAATGATGAATAACAAAATGTCAAATTTATTATAAAAATTTTAATAAAATTAAGAAACGGGTTTATTTTTTTTATCTACACCCTTCTTTTGGTTGGATGAAGTCTTATGTTTTATTTTTGCCAACTTCTTAATTTTATCGTTGAAATTTGTGCATTGAACACCTCTTAAAACTTTGTTTATATTTTTACACCATGTAAAAATATAAAATTGTACAAAACTATCCAAAAAAATGTTATACAAATCATGTTTATCACATGTAAACATATTTTCAGCATACATTTTGATGACACCAATTAATCTACTTCTAACATTCGTTTGTGTGCAAATATTTGGTAAAAGTGCATGCATAATATCATTACATTTGCCAAATAATTGCACAAAATTTGTCTTAGGCTTCTTCAAATTTGCATTTGGATATTGCCTAAGTTTAATAAGCATGAACGGTGTTTCTTCTTGCGCTAAATTGTCCATGCATACATTGCATGATCCCACAATTCTCCTTAGTTTTTTGATCATGTAACCACAAATATATGCATGAACATTCAGCGCAACATTGTTGTAGAAAGTGAATTGAATAGGAAATTCCGCAAATGGTTCAATTGCTGGAACTGCCGCAATTGGTTCAGCTGCTGGATTTTCTTCTTCTTTATTATTGCTTTTCTTAAAATTACTATCTAAAAGTGCCCTCAAATTGTTCAGCATTTCATCACTATCATCTTCCATACAATTAGCCCCCGGATTATGGCACGATGTAATGTTATTGATAAGACAAGTTTTGAAAGACGACTCAAATGCTGAACAATTTGGGTTTACATTTCTTGCCCCGTGGCTTCTGATAGTGGAAAAAAAATTTTCCAAGGGGTCCTGATTTAAATTTCTCAGACAAAGATACCTAAATCCAGCGTCCCTTGCGATTTCCCATACTCGTTTGAAACCACGGAGTGTATGTATCCAGTTGTCCACCGATGGAATAACATGTATCTTACCATCGGTGTCAAAGAATTTGATACTATCAAGCACCTTTATAGCTTCCTGCCAGAATTTTTCGTGTCCGGACGTATTTGATATCGCCGATCGAAGAATTTTCCCATCCGTTGGATATTCACATGATCCATTGCAACTATCGAAAAGTTTGTCAAAAAATAAAAGAAAGTTGGAAGTACCCTCATTATTCACAGTACGTGGACTAACTAGAAAATAATTGAAAATTAATATCAAACAGTTGGAGAAAAGTTTACTTTATATTTACTTTTTTGTAAAAATCTCATCGAATTAGCTACTCGATTGGAAAACACTTGAGCTGCCAACTTCACTTTCATAGTTTTAATTTTTCGCGCGTATACATGAGAGTCCGTTAACCGGGGAAGCATTTTGAACTCGAAGTCTTTATCATCCATCTCGTACAATTCGATGATGTGTTTCCACGTCGCTTTTTGATTTTTCTTCAACCACGAATATGTGGCGTCTTTTGTCAGAAAATTATTTCTTATTCCCTTTAATAAATGTGGTACATCGTACAAAGGTACTATTTCCTGGCTTTCCACTTCAAACCCAAAGGATCTTTTTTCTTCGCCGCGGTTTTTGTATGCGTCTAAAGTCTTGTTATACAATAGCTTGACTGCTTTGCGGTTACTCGAATGTTGATCACAAACAGTGGCAACAATCCGAAGTCCAGTTTTGTTAACCTCTTTAATAATAGTTTTTCTAATACTATTTTAGAATAATAACATTCTTAAACTAATTTTAATTTGAGAATGTACTCATTCTGCAACAAGTGCGAGAATATTCATTCTTACACAAGTGATAGAATGACCACATGTGGCGCCATCTCATGGAAGTTGACGCAACATTAAGCTATTGTATTTTGATTAATGAATTATTCATTTAACTTATTAATTGTTGATATTAGTAATATTATAATTCAATCAACTAAATCATTCATATTTAGAACATTCTTTATGACATTTTATAACTAATTTTGTTTATTAATACATATATTATAGCAGCGACATCTGTGAACTAATTGCCTAAAAGCGATAGGTACTAGACAGCGACTCAAACTGACATATTTTAATTGACGATAGTATTAGAAAAAGTATAGTCTGAAACTCGTCGGAATGAATATTCAGCCCTCGTGAAACCGTCAAACTCGCCTTCGGCTCGTGTGACAAATTTTCACTCTGGCTGAATATTCTCATTCCGCACTCGTTGCAGAATATACTATTCTATATTCACCGCCAATTGCTCGCATTTCATTCCATGTTCGGAGAAATAATATGCGATCGGCTGTTTCCACTTTTTTCCCAAACCTCTCAACATAAAAACCATTGCGTGATCCGCAAACTTTTCCCGGACCTCTGTTGGCGTCTCCTCGAATCCAATGATGTAATCCGTTTTTTGTTTGTAAGTTAAATTCGGTTGTAGCGACATTTCGTCAAACATTAACACGCATAACTTGTCTTGATCTGTCAGGTTTTTGGCTGATATCGTTAGAGAGTCAAAAATTTCCTTATTGATACCGGTTTTTAATGGAAGTTTTTGCAATATCGACATTAAAGTTTGTCGTGAAGGCATGGCAAACAGTTTCCTTAACACTTTATATGCTTTTGGGCCTTGCTTCAATAACGAAAGGCCCAGTATTTTCTGATCCATTGAGAACCGCTTGCCCTTTGGAAGCCTCTTTTGGTTAGCCAGCTGAGAAGAAATAAAATCCATTGTCGCCTTATTTAGCTTTCGATTTTTATTACTCACAAATTTATCTTCAGCAGCAAAATGAGCATCACATACTATTATATGGAGGCGCTGCTTTGGTGTCCTCGTCAAAAGATCTTCTCGCTCAACTTGACGGCACCATAGTTTAAATCTCTAAAAAAGAAATTTATATTAAATTTTAATATATTATTAAATATTCGAAATGTATAAGCAAAATTTAAAAATCTCGAATATTTTGTGCTGCATATTGGGTATCGAGATTTTTTTTTTTTTTTTGCCGGCGCGTGAGCTAACCGGAGCAAGTGAACCCTGTGAAATGAAAAGATGCAAGCGCTCAGGCCATGTAGGCCCATTGCGCTTGACATCTCCTCAGCGAGTCTCCATTGTGCTTAGGCCAGCTACATCCAAGAAGGATAGTAGTTTGCCCAGCGGCATGGTCCTCACAGTAGAAGGTGACAGAACTGTGTCACCCAGTATGTCTCTTCTTATTTCGGCAAACGCCGGACATTCGGAGATTAGGTGGAATGGAGTTTCCTCCTCTTCTTCACAGCATCTGCAGGTGGCGTCTCCTATAAGACCCATGGTGTGCAGATGTTTGTTTAGGGTGCAGTGTCCCGTTAGGAGTCCAACTGCGTTTCGTAGCTGCTGCTACGCATGTAATGCTTGCTCCAGTGCCGTTTTCGGACCTAGAGCCGTCTGTGAACCAGACCGGTCCACTAGGTTTAAGAAGCCCCTCTGGATTGGAGGTCCAATCGTTTAAGCATGATATGCCAATTTCGTATTTCCTCTCGAAATTGAAGAGTGGTCCACATCTATCCCTCCTCATAGTTGAAGAGTTATGGGTCTGAGTCACGTCGGACCAGACCCTGCTGTGTCCCGGTCCTCTTATCAAGAGTTTACATTCTCCGCATGACAGTCTGTATGCGGCTCTTCTGGCCTCCGCCTCAACACTTAGATGGAGGGGCATGAGTCCTATGAGCGCTTCCAGTGATGCCGTGGGAGTGGTACGCAGAGCTCCGGTTATACAGAGCAGTGCTTGTCTTTGCACTTTGGCAAGTTGGCTTTGTATGGTGAGGCGTTTGCCGGCTTGCCACCAGACCAGCGCACCATAGGTTAGCATTGGTTTTACAACCGTAGTGAAAATCCAGTATATGATTTTGGGTTTGAGCCCCCATGAGGGACCGAAGGTTCTGCTGCACATCCATAAGGAAGCGGTGGCCCTTTTGCTTTGTCTTTCGACGTGTTTTGCCCACAGCAGTTTTTTATCTAAGATCACTCCAAGATATTTGACCGACTCCGAGAGTATGAGGGTGTGTCCCGCGAGTTTGGGTTCTTCAAACGAGATTTTCCTCTTGTTTGTGAACGGCACGGTGACTATTTTAGTCGGGTTTACCGACAGTCCTCTTGCCTTACACCATTCAGTGACTATCTTCAATGACCTCGTCATAATCTCCGACACTATTTTCGGATACTTGCCGATGGCCAAGATGACAATGTCGTCTGCGTAGCCTTGTGCGTATACACCCGATTGGTTCAGGGCCCGTATGAGTTCGTCAACGACCAGGCACCACAGTACAGGTGAAAGAACACCACCCTGCGGACATCCTTTGTTGACTTTGACCTCAACGGTCCCCCCTCGAGTGCCGACACGACAAGACGTTCGCTTAACATCCTGTCAATCCACCTGACAATGGTGGGTTCGACCGAGTGCTGAATTGCTGCGTTGTTTATGCTTTCGAAAGTAGTGTTGTCGAAAGCACCCGCAATGTCCAAGAAAGTGCCAAGTGCCATTTCCTTTTGCTCAATCGCTTTCTCCACCCGGGAGACAAGACAGTGAAGTGCTGTGTCTACCGAGCGTCCCGATTGATATGCATGTTGTTGGGTGTGTAAGGGTTGTCTTACAAGTGCCCCATCTCTGATGAACCTATCTACCAGTCTCTCCAATGTTTTTAGTAGGAAAGATGTCAGGCTGATAGGTCGGAAATCCTTTGCTTGGTCGTTGCTGGTACGGCCTGCTTTTGGAATGAAGATTACTCTTGCCGTTCTCCAGGCCACCGGTATGTAGCCCAGAGCCAGACAGGAGCGGAAGAGGTGGTACAGTGGTGCCTGCAGGCAGTTTGCCCCCTCTTGTAATAAGGCCGGAAAGATCCTGTCTATACCGGCGCTTTTGTACCTTTCAAAGGATTTTATTGCCCAGTTGATTCTGTCGTAGGTGACAACTTTTGATGCAAGGTCCCACCATCGGTCGAGCCCTTAGACGTGGGGCCCGAGCAGCTGTCATCCTTGCATTCTCAGAGCCAGGAAAATGAACCGCCGTTAGATGCCTTAGAGTCTCCTCAGGGGAAGTTGTGAGCTCACCCGAGGGGAGCCTCAGAGTCGTCAGCTTTGCGTTTCTGTTTTTAGATATAACCTTATTTACCCTAAGAGCCTCTGGAAAACCTTCTATTTCTGAGCAGAAGTTCTTCCAGCTTTCCCGTTTGGACCTGCGTATGAGGTTTTTATACCTGCGTTGCGCGCTTTTACACAGGTCCCAGTCAGACAGGAATCCTGTGCGCAAGGCGGTTCTCAGTAGTTTACGTGTTTGCACTCGCATTGTTTGGATTTCGGGGTTCCACCAAGTCACCCTTTTCCCCAGTTTTTGAGTCTTCAGTTGACAGTTCTCCTCATAAGAAGATACCACCGCCTCCTGAAGAAAGTTTGCAAAGGTTTCCGAGTCACACACTTTACGCGGTGTGGGTGGAAGGTCACTTAGCTTTGTGCTCAGAGAGACTCTATAATTGTCCCAATCTGTCTTTTTTGGGTTGCGATACTTAACTGTGTTGTTAGTCTCAGCAGCCAGTTTAAAGACTATGTATCTATGATCCGACAGTGACGGTTCGTTTGATACATGCCAATTGACAATCTTCTGAGAAAGATTGTTAGAAACTAGTGTGACATCAATGGTTTCCTGCCTGCTCGCGGTAACAAAAGTTGGTGAGCTACCGCGATTTAGCAGGTCCAGATCTGTCGTGTAGAGGTATTCTAAAAGTTTTTCCCCCCTTAGGTTGACGTCCGAGCTTCCCCACACAGTGTGGTGAGAGTTGGCGTCGCAGCCCATCAGGAGTTCGTACCTTTTGGCCTCGCAAAATTTTACCAGGTCCTCAAATTCTCTGGAGGGAGGAGGCCCTGGCGAGTCATACGGTAGGTAGGCTGAACAGATCACTATTTGGTCCGTTCCTACCAGTCGGTAGCAGTAGAGCTACCAGATCCCTGCTGCAAAAGTTGTAGAGGGGTTTGACCTGTAACTTATCGGAGATAAATATGCAGGCGCGAGGGTGGGTGTGCGAGGTGCAATAGTGAGTATTCCCTCCGCACCCTGAAAGCCCTTTTACGATTCCCTTGTTTATCCAAGGTTCTTGTATGAGGTATATGTGTGTGTGCCCCATAGCCATTTGACGCCCTATAAGGAAGGACGCCGCCTTGCTATGGTGCAAGTTAATCTGAGCAAACACTATTTCCTTAGCCATTGCTAGGATTCTAGTGTTTGCCGGTTTGTGGCTCTGGTCCCCCTAAAGTCGGGTTCTCAGGCTGGTTAGCTCCAGCAGTTCCGCCTTCCGCTACCACACCAGGTGTGTTAGCAGAGGTGGTCCCGCCTTCATTGCTTGTGGAGTTGCCTTGAAGAGGTTTCTCCACAGTAGAGCTTGTTTCAACCACTTCGGTTTCCATGGGTACCATTTCCACAGAAGGGTTGACTTTGGCTCTACTTGAAGGACCTTGAGGAGGAGCCTTCGTTTTGGGCTGGGGTCTGTGAAGTTTGAGGGTATCGAGATACTAATCGATCAAAAAAAAAGCACATGCAAATAAATATAAACAGTAAAGTTTGTTCATCATTCAATGAAATGTAAAATAATTAAAATACTTATAGATTCGCTTACCTCATCATTAGACGGCATTGAATGGGCAATTACTTTAGATGCAGACGTATTTTTACAAATACGAACACAGCAGTTCCAACCCATTATAATGTTTATAAAAATCACAAAATGCAATGTTCGAGGCAATGTTTGTAATTTAAAAAAACGCAAATCACACAGATTTTAACACAATAAAACTCACGAAAGCACAATAATACACGAATGGAAGACTTGGCAACACAAAACGAATAATGAACTAATTTTATAAACGACAAGCTTATTTATACCGCATGCGTATTTATACTAGTATGGACAGGTCTATAGGTGACGCACTTTGGCGCTACTTTAGCGCTTCTTGCGACTTTTTGAGGAACTAAACTCAAAAAACGTGGGGTTACACAGTAAGATTACGGGCCCTGAGTGTTGTCACAACTGAAATGGACGACTCAGGACGACTAACAGTAACAGGCTCAACCAAGACTTGCGCACATAGTGTGCAATACTGTACTTAGAATACCACCAACATTACATTTTTAATGTATAAACAACTTTGCGATAGAAAAGTTGCTGTAACAACATTGCTAAGACTTTTATTATCTAAGAAAAAAAAATGTTTATTATTATAAATCGCTGTAATGTTATTTTAACATTATTACATTTTTAATGTTTAAACGACATTGAGACAGAAAGGTTGCTGTAATAACATTGCTAAATCATTTCAATATGAAAGTAAAAAAATGTTTATTATTTTAAATTGCAATAAGGTTATTGAAACAACATTACACTTTTAATCTATATACAATTTTTCAGCAACATCAAACGTTTGTGTTACAAACGTTAAATAAAATCAATGTTGCATAACGTTCTTGTAAGTTTCATGTCTAGTGGGACGTTTATTTCTTTCAAGTTACTTCTTAAACTGTTATCCAGGATTTTAATTTCTTTTATGAATAATAATATGTTAAGTGGTTTTAAAGCCATAAAAAACAAATTAAAATTAAAATTTATTAAATAAATGGCACAAAAGCAACAATAATGTTCAACTTACATTTAAACAAGTTATAACTAATACGAAAAATAACTTAACGTGAGTTTAATCAAGTGTTAACTAAAATAAAACATTACTTCCATTGTTACAGTTTTTGAATAAATAAATAAATTAACATAAACCTAAGTATTATAAGGCAAGTTATCATAAAAAGCATGATAATCTTGTTCCAGGCTTCTTTTAAGTTGCTGTAAATGCTGAAATTTTTCTTTTTTAATGCTGAGTCTGGTTTTGTATACACACGGTATGTCATTAAAATTGACATATTCTGGATTTGGTGGTATCCTGATTGAGAAGTGGCTTCATTCTGGGTCAGCGTGTCGTATTTTGTAAAAAATATTCTTATTGGTGTATTTAATACTTTTAAGGTCCGTCACCTGAAGATCACTGACTGAAAAAGATAGATCTGAAAAACTTAATGCTACCCTCTATGTTTTTGAAAAAAGTGTGTGACAAGTAATCTACTAAGTATATTACTAAATTAAGTAGATTAAATTAGTAGATTAAGTACTAAGTAAGTACTTTTTTCACATGCTTTCTTACAAATGGAGACATAATCTGCGGGCACATTTATGTTAGTTTTTCTGATTTTTTTTTCGATTGTTGAATGCATACTATCAGCTTCCATATGGGTATGTCCTTTAAGCAGGCACTTTTGTATAATTGTAACATTTTGTTCAATTGCTAAGTTGAAAAGTGCGTTTGATAGAACAGCATTTCGATTTTGAGCTGCACACCCATCGCTGTACAAAATAAAATCGACATCATGTTTTGTTGGGTGAACAGCTATTTTTTCTCTGAGAAAATGTACTATTATAGAAGAAAATTCATTTACTGTGACTTTACCTTCAGTTTCATTCCACAAATAGCACTGACCATGCTGCCTTTTTATATCATAGATGGTAAAATTGTGAACAATCAATTTTTTTGTAGTAAAGACTAAATGTTCATTTTTAATATTAGTTGGTTTGTTTTTCTCAGAATTATGGTAAGTAAAATATTTGGTTTTAGAGTTAAGAGTAGAAATCAAAATATTTTTTTGATAAAGTTAGATATAATAAGTGTAGTATCCC
>CAUVYR010000303.1:0-137070 GCA_963556235.1 Cryptophagus acutangulus | reverse complement strand
TAGCTTTCTGCTGTTCTATATACGCGGTTGCATATGACAAATTTTTAAAAAGACCGCCGCAAACCGAAAAAAAATGTTTAAAATTCTCGTACTGATTTAAAATTTTATTAACCAAAAATACGATTTTTGCAAGCGAAATTTCCATCTAAAAAATAATTTAGCTTTCTGCAGTTCTATATACGCGGTTGCATATGACAAGTTTTTAAAAAGACCGCCGCAATCCAAAAAATTTTTTTAAAATTTTTGTACTGATTTAAAATTTTATTAACCAAAAATACAAATTTTGCAAGCTAAATTTCTATTTAAAAAATAATATAGCTTGCTGCAGTGCTACATACGCGGTTGCGTATAACAAGTTTTAAAATAGACCGCCGCAAACTGAAAAAAAATGTTTAAAATTCTCGTACTGATTTAAAATTTTATTAATCAAAAATACGATTTTTGCAAGCCAAATTTCCATCTAAAAAATAATATAGATTGCTGCAGTTCTATATATGCGGTTGCATATGACAAGTTTTAAAAAAGAACGCCGCAAACCAAAAATAAATGTTTAAAATTCTCGTACTGATTTAAAATTTTATTAACCAAAAATACAAATTTTGCAAGCCAAATTTCTATTTAAAAAATAATATAGCTTGCTGCAGTTCCATCTACGCGGTTGAACATGACAAGTTTTGAAAAATACCGCCGCAATTCGAAAAAAATGTTTGAAATTCTCGTACCGATTTAAATTTTTATTAACCAAAAATACGATTTTGGTAAGCCCAATTTCCATATAAAAAATAATATAGCTTGCAGCAGTTTTATATACGCGGTAGAACATGACAAGTTTTAAAAAATACCAACGCAATTCGAAAAAAATGTTTAAAATTCTCGTACCGATTTAAAATTTTATTAACCAAGAATACGATTTTTGCAAGCCAAATTTCCATCTCAAAAATAATTTAGCTTGCTGCAGTTCTATATACGCGGTTGCATATGACAAGTTTTTAAAAAGACCGCCGCAAACCAAAAAAAATGTTTAAAATTTTCGTACTGATTTAAAATTTTATTAATCAAAAATACAAATTTTGCAAGCCAAATTTCTATTTAAAAAATAATAAAGCTTGCTGCAGTTCTATATACGCGGTTGAACATAACAAGTTTTGAAAAATACCGCCGCAAACCAAAATTTTTTTTTAAAATTCTCGTACTGATTTAAATTTTTATTAACCAAAAATACAATTTTTGCAAGCCTAACTTTTATCTAAAAAATAATATAGCTTGCTGCAGTTCTATATACGCGGTTGCGTATAACAAGTTTTAAAAAAGACCGCCGCAAACCGAAAAAAAATGTTTAAAATTATCGTACTGATTTAAATTTTTATTAATTAAAAATACGATTTTTGCAGGCCAAATTTCCATCTAAAAAATAATATAGCTTGCTGCAGTTCCATATACGCGGTTGAACATGACAAGTTTTGAATAACACCGCCGCAAACCGAAAAAAATGTTTAAAATTCCCGTACCGATTTAAATTTTTATTAACCAAAAATACGATTTTTGCAAGCCTAATTTTTATCTAAAAAATAATATAGCTTGCTGCAGTGGTATATACGCGGTTGCGTATAACAAGTTTTAAAAAAAACCGCCGCAAACCAAAAAAAAATGTTCAAAATTCTCGTACTGATTTAAAATTTTATTAACCAAAAATACGATTTTGCAAGCCAAATTTCCATCGAAAAAATAATATAGCTTGCTGCAGTTCTATATATGCGGTTGCATAAGACAAGTTTTAAAAAAGACCGCCGCAAACCGAAAAAAAATGTTTAAAATTCTCGTACCGATTTAAAATTTTATTAACCAAAAATACAAATTTTGCAAGCCAAATTTCTATTTAAAAAATAATATAGCTTGCTGCAGTTCCATATACGCGGTTGAGTATGACAAGTTTTGAAAAATACCACCGCAAACCGAAATTTTTTTTTTTAATTCTCGTACCGATTTAAATTTTTATTAACTAAAAATACGATTTTTGCAAGCCTAATTTTTATCTAAAAAATAATATAGCTTGCTGCAGTGGTATATACACGGTTGCGTATAAGAAGTTTTAAAAAAAACCGCCGCAAACCGAAAAAAAATGTTTAAAATTTCTCGTACTGATTTAAAATTTTATTAACCAAAAATACGATTTTTGCAAGCCAAATTTCCATCTAAAAAATAATATAGCTTGCTGCAGTGGTATATACACGGTTGCGTATAAGAAGTTTTAAAAAAAACCGCCGCAAACTGAAAAAAAAATGTTTAAAATTCTCGTACTGATTTAAAATTTTATTAACCAAGAATACGATTTTTGCAAGCCAAATTTCCATCTCAAAAATAATTTAGCTTGCTGCAGTTTTGTATACGCGGTTGCATATGACAAGTTTTTAAAAAGACTGCCGCAAACCAAAAAAAATGTTTAAAATTTTCGTACTGATTTAAAATTTTATTAATCAAAAATACAAATTTTGCAAGCCAAATTTCTATTTAAAAAATAATAAAGCTTGCTGCAGTTCCATATACGCGGTTGAACATAACAAGTTTTTAAAAATACCGCCGCAAACCAAAAAAAAATGTTTAAAATTATCGTACTGATTTAAATTTTTATTAACCAAAAATACAATTTTTGCAAGCCTAACTTTTACCAAAAAAATAATATAGCTTGCTGCAGTTCTATATACGCGGTTGCGTATAACAAGTTTTAAAAAAAACCGCCGCAAACCGAAAAAAAATGTTTAAAATTCTCGTACTGATTTAAAATTTTATTAACCAAAAATACAAATTTTGCAAGCCAAATTTCTATTTAAAAAATAATATAGCTTGCTGCAGTTCCATATACGCGGTTGAACATGACAAGTTTTGAAAAATACCAACGCAATTCGAAAAAAATGTTTAAAATTCTCGTAGCGATTTAAATTTTTATTAACCAAAAATACGATTTTGGTAAGCCCAATTTCCATATAAAAAATAATATAGCTTGCAGCAGTTTTATATACGCGGTGGAACATGACAAGTTTTACAAAATACCGCCGCAAACCGAAAAAAAATGTTTAAAATTCTCGTACTGATTTAAAATTTTATTAATTAAAAATACGATTTTTGCAAGCCAAATTTCCATCTAAAAAATAATATAGCTTGCTGCAGTTCTATATATGCAGTTGCATATGACAAGTTTTAAAAAAGACCGCCGCAAACCGATTTTTTTTTTTTTTTTAAGTTCTTGTACTGATTTAAAATTTTATTAACCAAAAATACGATTTTTGCAAGCCAAAATTCTATCTAAAAAATAATTAGCTTGCTGCAGTTCTATATACGCGGTTGCATATGACAAATTTTTAAAAAGACCGCCGCAAACCAAAAAAAAATGTTTAAAATTTTTGTACTGATTTAAATTTTTATTAATCAAAAATACAAATTCTGCAAGCCAAATTTCTATTTAAAAAATAATAAAGCTTGCTGCAGTTCCATATACGCGGTTGAACATAACAAGTTTTGAAAAATACCGCCGCAAACCAAAAAATTTTTTTTAAAATTCTCGTACTGATTTAAATCTTTATTAACCAAAAATATAATTTTTGCAAGCCTAATTTTTATCTAAAAAATAATATAGCTTGCTGCAGTGGTATATACGCGGTTGCGTATAACAAGTTTTAAAAAAAACCGCCGCAAACCAAAAAAAAATGTTTAAAATTCTCGTACTGATTTAAAATTTTATTAACCAAAAATACGATTTTTGCAAGTTCCATCTCAAAAATAATTTAGCTTGCTGCAGTTCTATATACGCGGTTGCATATGACAAGTTTTTAAAAAGACCGCCGCAAACCAAAAAAAATGTTTAAAATTTTCGTACTGATTTAAAATTTTATTAATCAAAAATACAAATTTTGCAAGCCAAATTTCTATTTAAAAAATACTAAAGCTTGCTGCAGTTCTATATACGCGGTTGAACATAACAAGTTTTGAAAAATACCGCCGCAAACCAAATTTTTTTTTTAAAATTCTCGTACTGATTTAAATTTTTATTAACCAAAAATACAATTTTTGCAAGCCTAACTTTTATCTAAAAAATAATATAGCTTGCTGCAGTTCTATATACGCGGTTGCGTATAACAAGTTTTAAAAAAGACCGCCGCAAACCGAAAAAAAATGTTTAAAATTATCGTACTGATTTAAATTTTTATTAATTAAAAATACGATTTTTGCAGGCCAAATTTCCATCTAAAAAATAATATAGCTTGCTGCAGTTCCATATACGCGGTTGAACATGACAAGTTTTGAATAACACCGCCGCAAACCGAAAAAAATGTTTAAAATTCTCGTACCGATTTAAATTTTTATTAACCAAAAATACGATTTTTGCAAGCCTAATTTTTATCTAAAAAATAATATAGCTTGCTGCAGTGGTATATACGCGGTTGCGTATAACAAGTTTTAAAAAAAACCGCCGCAAACCAAAAAAAAATGTTCAAAATTCTCGTACTGATTTAAAATTTTATTAACCAAAAATACGATTTTGCAAGCCAAATTTCCATCGAAAAAATAATATAGCTTGCTGCAGTTTTATATATGCGGTTGCATAAGACAAGTTTTAAAATAGACCGCCGCAAACCGAAAAAAAAATGTTTGAAATTCTTGTACTGATTTAAAATTTTATTAACCAAAAATACAAATTTTGCAAGCCAAATTTCTATTTAAAAAATAATATAGCTTGCTGCAGTTCCATATACGCGGTTGAACATGACAAGTTTTGAAAAATACCACCGCAAACCGAAATTTTTTTTTTTTAATTCTCGTACCGATTTAAATTTTTATTAATTAAAAATACGATTTTTGCAAGCCTAATTTTTATCTAAAAAATAATATAGCTTGCTGCAGTGGTATATACACGGTTGCGTATAAGAAGTTTTAAAAAAAACCGCCGCAAACCGAAAAAAAATGTTTAAAATTTCTCGTACTGATTTAAAATTTTATTAACCAAGAATACGATTTTTGCAAGCCAAATTTCCATCTCAAAAATAATTTAGCTTGCTGCAGTTCTGTATACGCGGTTGCATATGACAAGTTTTTAAAAAGACTGCCGCAAACCAAAAAAAATGTTTAAAATTTTCGTACTGATTTAAAATTTTATTAATCAAAAATACAAATTTTGCAAGCCAAATTTCTATTTAAAAAATAATAAAGCTTGCTGCAGTTCCATATACGCGGTTGAACATAACAAGTTTTAAAAAATACCGCCGCAAACCAAAAAAAAATGTTTAAAATTATCGTACTGATTTAAATTTTTATTAACCAAAAATACAATTTTTGCAAGCCTAACTTTTATCTAAAAAATAATATAGCTTGCTGCAGTTCTATATACGCGGTTGCGTATAACAAGTTTTAAAAAAGACCGCCGCAAACCGAAAAAAAATGTTTAAAATTATCGTACTGATTTAAATTTTTATTAATTAAAAATACGATTTTTGCAAGCCAAATTTCCATCTAAAAAATAATATAGATTGCTGCAGTTCTATATATGCGGTTGCATATGACAAGTTTTAAAAAAGAACGCCGCAAACCAAAAATAAATGTTTAAAATTCTCGTACTGATTTAAAATTTTATTAACCAAAAATACAAATTTTGCAAGCCAAATTTCTATTTAAAAAATAATATAGCTTGCTGCAGTTCCATATACGCGGTTGAACATGACAAGTTTTGAAAAATACCAACGCAATTCGAAAAAAATATTTAAAATTCTCGTACCGATTTTAATTTTTATTAACCAAAAATACGATTTTGGTAAGCCCAATTTCCATATAAAAAATAATATAGCTTGCAGCAGTTTTATATACGCGGTGGAACATGACAAGTTTTAAAAAATACCGCCGCAAACCGAAAAAAAATGTTTAAAATTCTCGTACTGATTTAAAATTTTATTAATTAAAAATACGATTTTTGCAAGCCAAATTTCCATCTAAAAAATAATATAGCTTGCTGCAGTTCTATATATGCAGTTGCATATGACAAGTTTTAAAAAAGACCGCCGCAAACCGATTTTTTTTTTTTTTTAAGTTCTTGTACTGATTTAAAATTTTATTAACCAAAAATACAAATTTTGCAATCCAAATTTCTATTTAAAAAATAATATAGCTTGCTGCAATTCCATATACGCGGTTGAACATGACAAGTTTTGAAAAACACAGCCGCAAACCAAAAAAAAATGTTTAAAATTCTCGTACTGATTTAAAATTTTATTAACCAAAAATACGATTTTTGCAAGCCAAAATTCTATCTAAAAAATAATTAGCTTGCTGCAGTTCTATATACGCGGTTGCATATGACAATTTTTTAAAAAGACCGCCGCAAACCAAAAAAAAATGTTTAAAATTTTTGTACTGATTTAAATTTTTATTAATCAAAAATACAAATTTTGCAAGCCAAATTTCTATTTAAAAAATAATAAAGCTTGCTGCAGTTCCATATACGCGGTTGAACATAACAAGTTTTGAAAAATACCGCCGCAAACCAAAAAAAAATGTTTAAAATTCTCGTACTGATTTAAATCTTTATTAACCAAAAATATAATTTTTGCAAGCCTAATTTTTATCTAAAAAATAATATAGCTTGCTGCAGTGGTATATACGCGGTTGCGTATAACAAGTTTTAAAAAAAACCGCCGCAAACCAAAAAAAAATGTTTAAAATTCTCGTACTGATTTAAAATTTTATTAACCAAAAATACAAATATTGCAAGCCAAATTTCTATTTAAAAAATAATATAGCTTGCTGCAGTTCCATATACGCGGTTGAACATGACAAGTTTTTAAAAATACCGCCGCAAACCGAAAAAAAAATGTTTATAATTCTCGTACTGATTTAAAATTTTATTAACCAAAAATACGATTTTTGCAAGTTAAATTTTCATCTAAAAAATAATTTAGCTTTCTGCAGTTTTATATACGCGGTTGCATTTGACAAGTTTTTAAAAAGACCGCCGCAAACCAAATTTTTTTTAAAAAATTTTAGTACTGATTTAAAATTTTATTAACCAAAAATACAAATTTTGCAAGCTAAATTTCTATTTAAAAAATAATATAGTTTGCTGCAGTTCCATATACGCGGTTAAACATATCAAGTTTTGAAAAATACCGCCGCAAACCAAAAAAAATGTTTAAAATTCTCGTACTGATTTAAATTTTTATTAACCAAAAATACTATTTTTGCAAGCCTAACTTTCATCTAAAAAATAATATAGCTTGCTGCAGTTCTATATACGCGGTTGCGTATAACAAGTTTTAAAAAAGACAGCCGCAAACCGAAAAAAAATGTTTAAAATTCTCGTACTGATTTAAAATTTTATTAATTAAAAATACGATTTTTGTAAGCCAAATTTTCATCTAAAAAATAATATAGTTTGCTGCAGTTCCATATACGCGGTTGAACATGACAAGTTTGGAAAAATACCGCCGCAAACCGAAAAAAATGTTTAAAATTCTCGTACCGATTTAAATTTTTATTAACCAAAAATACGATTTTTGCAAGCCTAATTTTTATCTAAAAAATAATCTAGCTTGCTGCAGTGGTATATACGCGGTTGCGTATAACAAGTTTTAAAAAAAACCGCGCGCAAACCGAAAAAAAATGTTTAAAATTCTCGTACTGATTTAAAATTTTATTAATCAAAAATACGATTTTTGTAAGCCAAATTTCCATCGAAAAAATAATATAGCTTGCTGCAGTTCTATATATGCGGTTGCATATGACATATTTTAAAAAAGACCGCCGCAAACCGAAAAAAAAATGTTTAAAATTCTCGTACTGATTTAAAATTTTATTAATCAAAAATACGATTTTGGTAAGCCCAATTTCTATCTAAAAAATAATATAGCTTGCAGCAGTTTTATATACGCGGTGGAACATGACAAGTTTTAAAAAATACCGCCGCAAACCGAAAAAAATGTTTAAAATTCTCGTACTGATTTAAATTTTTATTAACCAAAAATACGATTTATGCAAGCCTAATTTTTATCTAAAAAATAATATAGCTTGCTGCAGTGCTACATACGCGGTTGCGTATAACAAGTTTTAAAAAAGACCGCCGCAAGCCGAAAAAAAAATGTTTAAAATTCTCGTACTGATTTAAAATTTGATTAACCAAAAATACGATTTTTGCAAGCCAAATTTCCATCTAAAAAATAATATAGCTTGCTGCAGTTCTATATATGCGGTTGCATATGACAAGTTTTAAAAAAGACGGCCGCAAACCGAATTTTTTTTTTAAATTCTCGTACTGATTTAAAATTTTATTACCTAAAAATTCAAATTTTGCAAGCCAAATTTCTATTTAAAAAATAATATAGCTTGCTGTAGTTCCATATACGCGGTTGAACATGGCAAGTTTTGAAAAACACCGCCGCAAACCGAAAAAATTTCTTTAAAATTCTCGTACCGATTTAAATTTTTATTAACCAAAAATACGATTTTTGCAAGCCTAATTTTTATCTAAAAAATAATATAGCTTGCTGCAGTGGTATATACGCGGTTGCGTATAACAAGTTTTAAAAAAAACCGCCGCAAACCGAAAAAAAATGTTCAAAATTCTCGTACTGATTTAAAATTTTATTAACCAAAAATACGATTTTGCAAGCCAAATTTCCATCGAAAAAATAATATAGCTTGCTGCAGTTCTATATATGCGGTTGCATATGACAAGTTTTAAAAAAGACCGCCGCAAACCGAAAAAAAATGTTTAAAATTCTCGTACTGATTTAAAATTTTATTAACCAAAAATACAAATTTTGCAAGCCAAATTTCTATTTAAAAAATAATATAGCTCGCTGCAGTTTCATATACGCGGTTGAACATGACAAGTTTTGAAAAATACCGCCGCAAACCAAATTTTTTTTTTAAAATTCTCGTACCGATTTAAATTTTTATTAACCAAAAATACGATTTTTGCAAGCCTAATTTTTATCTAAAAAATAATATAGCTTGCTGCAGTGGTATATACACGGTTGCGTATAACAAGTTTTAAAAAACCGGCGCAAACCGAAAAAAAATGTTTAAAATTCTCGTACTGATTTAAAATTTTATTAACCAAAAATACGATTTTTGCAAGCCAAATTTCCATCTAAAAAATAATATAGCTTGCTGCAGTGCTATATACGCGGTTGCCTATAACAAGTTTTAAAAAAAACCGCCGCAAACCGAAAAAAAATGTTTAAAATTCTCGTACTGATTTAAAATTTTATTAACCAAGAATACGATTTTTGCAAGCGAAATTTCCATCTAAAAAATAATTTAGCTTGCTGCAGTTCTATATACGCGGTTGCATATGACAAGTTTTTAAAAAGACCGCCGCAAACCAAACAAAATGTTTAAAATTTTCGTACTGATTTAAAATTTTATTAATCAAAAATACAAATTTTGCAAGCCAAATTTCTATTTAAAAAATAATGAAGTTTGCTGCAGTTCCATAGTCGCGGTTGAACATAACAAGATTTGAAAAATACCACCGCAAACCAAAAAAAATGTTTAAAATTCTCGTACCGATTTAAATTTTTATTAACCAAAAATACAATTTTTGCAAGCCTAACTTTCATCTAAAAAATAATATAGCTTGCTGCAGTTCTATATACGCGGTTGCGTATAACAAGTTTTAAAAAAGACAGCCGCAAACCGAAAAAAAATGTTTAAAATTCTCGTACTGATTTAAAATTTTATTAATTAAAAATACGATTTCTGCAAGCCAAATTTCCATCTAATAGTTATTTATTAGACTAGTGAGTAATATTACATATAAGTCACGAAAGAAAAGTTTAGCCCACAAGCCCTAAGGGCGAGTGGGCTAATTCTCTTGAGTGACTTATATGTAATTACTCACGTGTTTAATACAAAATTTTATCTAAAACTTTTATTAAATCGTATTTTTAAAATAATAAATTAAATTAGAAAAACGTCATTATTTGAAAATTGATAATTTTGATCACAGAAGGCTGGTTGTCAGAAAACTGTGGTTGTCATGTTGAAAACCGAATTTGTTTACTAAAAGAATACATCAAAATGGAGAATTGTGAAATTCCTATCGAAATTTTACAAGAAGCAAACGAAGCCACAGCTTGTTTAATTCCGGAAAAGTCCAAAAAATCTTATAACAAAGAATTTCAAGAATTTGAATATTGGAAAGACAAAAATATTGGAAAGATAAATAGTGAGTATCAGTGCATTTTCACTCACTAGTGAGATAAAGTATACTTTAAATCACTACTTTTGTCCACTAGTGAGTTATGGCCTACTTTATAATTTAAATTCTAATCAATAACAAACACATTATCTGACAGTTTTGGATAAAAAATAATATAGCTTGCTGCAGTGCTATATACACGATTGCGTATAACAAGTTTTTAAAAAAACCGCCGCAAACCGAAAAAAAATGTTTAAAATTCTCGTACTGATTTAAAATTTTATTAACCAAAAATACGATTTTTGCAAGGCAAATTTCTATCTAAAAAATAATTTAGCTTCCTGCAGTTCTATATACGCGGTTGCATATGACAAATTTTTAAAAAGACCGCCGCAAACCGAAAAAAAATGTTTAAAATTCTCGTACTGATTTAAAATTTTATTAACCAAAAATACGATTTTTGCAAGCCAAATTTCCATCTAAAAAATAATTTAGCTTTCTGCAGTTCTATATACGCGGTTGCATATGACAAGTTTTTAAAAAGACCGCCGCAAACCAAAAAATTTTTTTAAAATTTTCGTACTGATTTAAAATTTTATTAACCAAAAATACAAATTTTGCAAGCTAAATTTCTATTTAAAAAATAATATAGCTTGCTGCAGTGCTACATACGCGGTTGCGTATAACAAGTTTTAAAAAAGACCGCCGCAAACTGAAAAAAAATGTTTAAAATTCTCGTACTGATTTAAAATTTTATTAATCAAAAATACGATTTTTGCAAGCCAAATTTCCATCTAAAAAATAATATAGATTGCTGCAGTTCTATATATGCGGTTGCATATGACAAGTTTTAAAAAAGAACGCCGCAAACCAAAAATAAATATTTAAAATTCTCGTACTGATTTAAAATTTTATTAACCAAAAATACAAATTTTGCAAGCCAAATTTCTATTTAAAAAATAATATAGCTTGCTGCAGTTCCATCTACGCGGTTGAACATGACAAGTTTTGAAAAATACCGCCGCAATTTGAAAAAAATGTTTAAAATTCTCGTACAGATTTAAATTTTTATTAACCAAAAATACGATTTTGGTAAGCCCAATTTCCATATAAAAAATAATATAGCTTGCAGCAGTTTTATATACGCGGTAGAACATGACAAGTTTTAAAAAATACCGCCGCAAACCGAAAAAAATATTTAAAATTCTCGTACTGATTTAAATTTTTATTAACCAAAAATACGATTTATGCAAGCCTAACTTTCATCTAAAAAATAATATAGCTTGCTGCAGTTCTATATACGCGGTTGCGTATAACAAGTTTTAAAAAATACCGCCGCAAACCGAAAAAAAATGTTTAAAATTCTCGTACTGATATAAAATTTTATTAATTAAAAATACGATTTTTGCAAGCCAAATTTCTATCTAAAAAATAACATAGCTTGCTGTAGTGCTATATACGCGGTTGCGTATAACAAGTTTTAAAAAAAACCGCCGCAAACCGAAAAAAAATGTTTAAAATTCTCGTACTGATTTAAAATTTTATTAACCAAAAATACAAATATTGCAAGCCAAATTTCTATTTAAAAAATAATATAGCTTGCTGCAGTTCCATATACGCGGTTGAACATGACAAGTTTTGAAAAATACCGCCGCAACCCGAATTTTTTTTTTAAAATTCTCGTACCGATTTAAAATTTTATTAACCAAAAATACGATTTTTGCAAGCCAAATTTCCATCTAAAAAATAATATAGCTTGCTGCAGTGCTATATACGCGGTTGCGTATAACAAGTTTTAAAAAAAAACCGCCGCAAACCGAAAAAAAATGTTTAAAATTCTCGTACTGATTTAAAATTTTATTAACCAAGAATACGATTTTTGCAAGCCAAATTTCCATCTAAAAAATAATTTAGCTTGCTGCAGTTCTATATACGCGGTTGCATATGACAAGTTTTTAAAAAGACCGCCGCAAACCAAAAAAAATGTTTAAAATTTTCGTACTGATTTAAAATTTTATTAATCAAAAATACAAATTTTGCAAGCCAAATTTCTATTTAAAAAATAATGAAGCTTGCTGCAGTTCGATATACGCGGTTGAACATAACAAGTTTTGAAAAATACCGCCGCAAACCAAAAAAAATGTTTAAAATTCTCGTACCGATTTAAATTTTTATTAACCAAAAATACAATTTTTGCAAGCCTAACTTTCATCTAAAAAATAATATAGCTTGCTGCAGTTCTATATACGCGGTTGCGTATAACAAGTTTTAAAAAAGACAGCCGCAAACCGAAAAAAAATGTTTAAAATTCTCGTACTGATTTAAAATTTTATTAATTAAAAATACGATTTCTGCAAGCCAAATTTTTATCTAAAAAATAATATAGCTTGCTGCAGTGCTATATACACGATTGCGTATAACAAGTTTTTAAAAAAACCGCCGCAAACCGAAAAAAAATGTTTAAAATTCTCGTACTGATTTAAAATTTTATTAACCAAAAATACGATTTTTGCAAGGCAAATTCCTATCTAAAAAATAATTTAGCTTCCTGCAGTTCTATATACGCGGTTGCATATGACAAATTTTTAAAAAGACCGCCGCAAACCGAAAAAAAATGTTTAAAATTCTCGTACTGAGTTAAAATTTTATTAACCAAAAATACGATTTTTGCAAGCCAAATTTCCATCTAAAAAATAATTTAGCTTTCTGCAGTTTTATATACGCGGTTGCATATGACAAGTTTTTAAAAAGACCGCCGCAAACCAGACAAAATGTTTAAAATTTTCGTAGTGATTTAAATTTTTATTAATCAAAAATACAAATTTTGCAAGCCAAATTTCTATTTAAAAAATAATATAGCTTGCTGCAGTTCCATATACGCGGTTGAACATAACAAGTTTTGAAAAATACCGCCGCAAACCGAAAAAAATGTTTAAAATTCTCGTACCGATTTAAATTTTTATTAACCAAAAATACGATTTTTGCAAGCCTAATTTTTATCTAAAAAATAATATAGCTTGCTGCAGTGCTATATACGGGGTTGCGTATAACAAGTTTAAAAAAAAAACCGCCGCAAACCGACAAAAAATGTTTAAAATTCTCGTACCGATTTAAATTTTTATTAACCAAAAATACGATTTTTGCAAGCCTAATTTTTATCTAAAAAATAATATAGCTTGCTGCAGTGCTATATACGGGGTTGTGTATAACAAGTTCTAAAAAAAACCGCCGCAAACCAAAAAAAAATGTTTAAAATTCTCGTACTGATTTGCAATTTTATTAATCAAAAATACGATTTTTGTAAGCCGCATTTCCATCTAAAAAATAATATAGCTTGCAAATAATATAGCTTGCTTGAAAAAAATGTTTAAATTTCTCGTGCTAATTTAAACTTTTATTAACCAAAAATACGATTTTTGCAAGCCTAATTTTCATCTAAAATATAATTTAGCTTGCTGCAGTTCTATATACGCGGTTGCATATGACAAGTTTTTAAAAAGACCGCCGCAAACCAAAAAACATGTTTAAAGTTCTCGTACTGATTTAAATTTTTATTAACCAAAAAACAAATTTTGCAAGCCAAATTTCTATTTAAAAAATAATATAGCTTGCTGCAGTTATATATACGCGGTGGAACATATCAAGTTTTGAAAAATACCGCCGCAAACCGAAAAAAATGTTTAAAATTCTCGTACCGATTTAAATTTTTATTAACCAAAAATACGATTTTTGCAAGCCAAATTTCTATCTAAAAAATAATTTAGCTTGCTGCAGTTGTATATACGCGGTTGCATATAACAAGTTTTTAAAAAGACCGCCGCAAACCAAAAAATTTTTTTAAAATTTTCGTAGTGATTTAAATTTTTATTAATCAAAAATACAAATTTTGCAAGCCAAATTTCTATTTAAAAAATAATATAGCTTGCTGCAGTTCCATATACGCGGTTGAACAAAACAAGTTTTGAAAAATACCGCCGCAAACCAAAAAAAATGTTTAAAATTCTCGTACTGATTTAAATTTTTATTAACCAAAAATACGATTTTTGCAAGCCTAATTTTTATCTAAAAAATAATATAGCTTGCTGCAGTGCTATATACGCGGTTGCGTATAACAAGTTTTAAAAAAAAACCGCCGCAAACCGAAAAAAAATGTTTAAAATTCTCGTACTGATTTAAAATTTTATTAACCAAAAATACGATTTTTGCAAGCCTAATTTTTATCTAAAATATAATTTAGCTTGCTGCAGTTATATATACGCCGTTGCGTATAACAAGTTTTAAAAAATACCTCCGCAAACCGAAGAAAATGTTTAAAATTCTCGTACTGATTTAAAACTTTATTAATCAAAAATACGATTTTGGTAAGCCCAATTTCCATCTAAAAAATAATATAGCTTGCAGCAGTTCTATATACGCGGTGGAACATGACAAGTTTTAAAAAATACCGCCGCAAACCAAAAAAAATGTTTAAAATTCTCGTACTGATTTAAATTTTTATTAACCAAAAATACGATTTATGCAAGCCTAACTTTAATCTAAAAAATAATATAGCTTGTTGCAGTTCTATATACGCGGTTGCGTATAACAAGTTTTAAAAAAGACAGCCGCAAACCGAAAAAAAATGTTTAAAATTCTCGTACCAATTTAAAATTTTATTAATTAAAAATACGATTTTTGCAAGCCAAATTTCCATCTAAAAAATAATATAGCTTGATGCAGTGCTATATACGCGGTTGTGTATAACAAGTTTTAAAAAAAAACCGCCGCAAACCGAAAAAAAATGTTTAAAATTCTCGTACTGATTTAAAATTTTATTAACCAAAAATACAATTTTTGCAAGCCAAATTTCTATCTAAAAAATAATTTAGCTTGCTGCAGTTCTATATACGCGGTTGCATATGACAAATTTTTAAAAAGACCGCCGCAAACCAAAAAAAAATGTTTAAAATTTTCGTACTGATTTAAATTTTTATTAATCAAAAATACAAATTTTGCAAGCCAAATTTTTATTTAAAAAATAATAAAGCTTGCTGCAGTTCCATATACGCGGTTGAACATAACAAGTTTTGAAAAATACTGCCGCAAACCAAAAAAAATGTTTAAAATTCTCGTACTGATTTAAATTTTTATTAACCAAAAATACAATTTTTGCAAGCCTAACTTTCATCTAAAAAATAATATAGCTTGCTGCAGTTCTATATACGCGGTTGCGTATAACAAGTTTTAAAAAAGACAGCCGCAAACCGAAAAAAAATGTTTGAAATTCTCGTACTGATTTAAAATTTTATTAATTAAAAATACGATTTTTGCAAGCCAAATTTCCATCTAAAAAATAATATAGCTTGCTGCAGTTCCATATACGCGGTTGAACATGACAAGTTTGGAAAAATACCGCGCAAACCGAAAAAATGTTTAAAATTCTCGTACCGATTTAAATTTTTATTAACCAAAATACGATTTATGCAAGCCTAATTTTTATCTAAAAAATAATATAGCTTGCTGCAGTGCTACATACGCGGTTGCGTATAACAAGTTTTAAAAAAGACCGCCGCAAGCCGAAAAAAAATGTTTAAAAATTCTCGTACTGATTTAAAATTTTATTAACCAAAAATACGATTTTTGCAAGCAAATTTCCATCTAAAAAATAATTTAGCTTGCTGCAGTTCTATATACGCGGTTGCGTATAACAAGTTTTAAAAAAGACAGCCGCAAACCAGAAAAAATTTAAAATTCTCGTACTGATTTAAAATTTTATTAATTAAAAATACAATTTTTGCAAGCCAAATTTCCATCTAAAAAATAATATAGCTTGCTGCAGTTCCATATACGCGGTTGATACATGACAAGTTTTGAATAACACCGCCGCAAACCGAAAAAAATGTTTTAAAATTCTCGTACCGATTTAAATTTTTATTAACCAGAAATACGATTTTTGCAAGCCTAATTTTTATCTAAAAATAATATAGCTTGCTGCAGTCTATATATGCGGTTGCATAAGACAAGTTTTAAAAAAGACCGCCGCAAACCGAAATAAAATGTTTGAAATTCTCGTACTGATTTAAATTTTATTAACCAAAATACAAATTTTGCAAGCCAAATTTCTATTTAAAAATAATATAGCTTGCTGCAGTTCTATATACGCGGTTTGAACATGACAAGTTTTGAAAATACCACCGCAAACCGAATTTTTTTTTTTTTAATTCTCGTACCGATTTAAATTTTATTAACTAAAAATACGATTTTTGCAAGCCTAATTTTTATCTAAAAAATAATATAGCTTGCTGCAGTGGTATATACACGGCTGCGTATAAGAAGTTTTAAAAAAAACCGCCGCAAACCGAAAAAAAATGTTTAAAATTCTCGTACTGATTTAAAATTTTATTAACCAAAAATACGATTTTTGCAAGCCAAATTTCCATCTAAAAAATAATATAGCTTGCTGCAGTGCTTTATACGCGGTTGCGTATAACAAGTTTTAAAAAAAACCGCCGCAAACCGAAAAAAAATGTTTAAAATTCTCGTACTGATTTAAAATTTTATTAACCAAGAATACGATTTTTGCATGCCAAATTTCCATCTCAAAAATAATTTAGCTTGCTGCAGTTCTATATACGCGGTTGCATATGACAAGTTTTTAAAAAGACTGCCGCAAACCAAAAAAAATGTTTAAAATTTTCGTACTGATTTAAAATTTTATTAATCAAAAATACAAATTTTGCAAACCAAATTTCTATTTAAAAAATAATAAAGCTTGCTGCAGTTCCATATACGCGGTTGAACATAACAAGTTTTGAAAAATACCGCCGCAAACCAAAAAAAAATGTTTAAAATTATCGTACTGATTTAAATTTTTATTAACCAAAAATACAATTTTTGCAAGCCTAACTTTTATCTAAAAAATAATATAGCTTGCTGCAGTTCTATATACGCGGTTGCGTATAACAAGTTTTAAAAAAGACCGCCGCAAACCGAAAAAAAATGTTTAAAATTATCGTACTGATTTAAATTTTTATTAATTGAAAATACGATTTTTGCAAGCCAAATTTCCATCTACAAAATAATATAGATTGCTGCAGTTCTATATATGCGGTTGCATATGACAAGTTTTAAAAAAGAACGCTGCAAACCAAAAATAAATGTTTAAAATTCTCGTACTGATTTAAAATTTTATTAACCAAAAATACAAATTTTGCAAGCCAAATTTCTATTTAAAAATTAATATAGCTTGCTGCAGTTCCATATACGCGGTTGAACATGACAAGTTTTGAAAAATACCAACGCAATTCGAAAAAAATGTTTAAAATTCTCGTACCGATTTAAATTGTTATTAACCAAAAATACGATTTTGGTAAGCCCAATTTCCATATAAAAAATAATATAGCTTGCAGCAGTTTTATATACGCGGTGGAACATGACAAGTTTTAAAAATACCGCCGCAAACCGAAAAAAAATGTTTAAAATTCTCGTACTGATTTAAAATTTTATTAATTAAAAATACGATTTTTTGCAAGCCAAATTTCCATCTAAAAAATAATATAGCTTGCTGCAGTTCTATATATGCAGTTGCATATGACAAGTTTTAAAAAAGACCGCCGCAAACCGATTTTTTTTTTTTAAATTCTTGTACTGATTTAAAATTTTATTAACCAAAAATACAAATTTTGCAATCCAAATTTCTATTTAAAAAATAATATAGCTTGCTGCAATTCCATATACGCGGTTGAACATGACAAGTTTTGAAAAACACCGCCGCAAACCGAAAAAAAATGTTTAAAATTCTCGTACTGATTTAAAATTTTATTAACCAAAAATACGATTTTTGCAAGCCAAATTTCTATCTAAAAAATAATTAGCTTGCTGCAGTTGTATATACGCGGTTGCATATGACAAATTTTTAAAAAGACCGCCGCAAACCAAAAAAAAATGTTTAAAATTCTCGTACCGATTTAAATTTTTATTAACCAAAAATACGATTTTTGCAAGCCTAATTTATATCTAAAAAATAATATAGCTTGCTGCAGTGCTATATACGCGGTTGCGTTTAACAAGTTTTAAAAAAAAAACCGCCGCAAACCGAAAAAAAAATGTTTAAAATTCTCGTACTGATTTAAAATTTTATTAACCAAAAATACGATTTTTGCAAGCCAAATTTCTATCTAAAAAATAATTTAGCTTGCTGCAGTTGTATATACGCGGTTGCATATAACAAGTTTTTAAAAAGACCGCCGCAAACCAAAAAATTTTTTTAAAATTTTCGTAGTGATTTAAATTTTTATTAATCAAAAATACAAATTTTGCAAGCCAAGTTTCTATTTAAAAAATAATATAGCTTGCTGCAGTTCCATATACGCGGTTGAACAAAACAAGTTTTGAAAAATACCGCCGCAAACCAAAAAAAATGTTTAAAATTCTCGTACTGATTTAAATTTTTATTAACCAAAAATACGATTTTTGCAAGCCTAATTTTTATCTAAAAAATAATATAGCTTGCTGCAGTGCTATATACGCGGTTGCGTATAACAAGTTTTAAAAAAAAACCGCCGCAAACCGAAAAAAAATGTTTAAAATTCTCGTACTGATTTAAAATTTTATTAACCAAAAATACGATTTTTGCAAGCCTAATTTTTATCTAAAATATAATTTAGCTTGCTGCAGTTATATATACGCCGTTGCGTATAACAAGTTTTAAAAAATACCTCCGCAAACCGAAGAAAATGTTTAAAATTCTCGTACTGATTTAAAACTTTATTAATCAAAAATACGATTTTGGTAAGCCCAATTTCCATCTAAAAAATAATATAGCTTGCAGCAGTTCTATATACGCGGTGGAACATGACAAGTTTTAAAAAATACCGCCGCAAACCAAAAAAAATGTTTAAAATTCTCGTACTGATTTAAATTTTTATTAACCAAAAATACGATTTATGCAAGCCTAACTTTAATCTAAAAAATAATATAGCTTGTTGCAGTTCTATATACGCGGTTGCGTATAACAAGTTTTAAAAAAGACAGCCGCAAACCGAAAAAAAATGTTTAAAATTCTCGTACCAATTTAAAATTTTATTAATTAAAAATACGATTTTTGCAAGCCAAATTTCCATCTAAAAAATAATATAGCTTGATGCAGTGCTATATACGCGGTTGTGTATAACAAGTTTTAAAAAAAAACCGCCGCAAACCGAAAAAAAATGTTTAAAATTCTCGTACTGATTTAAAATTTTATTAACCAAAAATACAATTTTTGCAAGCCAAATTTCTATCTAAAAAATAATTTAGCTTGCTGCAGTTCTATATACGCGGTTGCGTATAACAAGTTTTAAAAAAAAACCGCCGCAAACCGAAAAAAAATGTTTAAAATTCTCGTACTGATTTAAAATTTTATTAACCAAAAATACGATTTTTGCAAGCCTAATTTTTATCTAAAATATAATTTAGCTTGCTGCAGTTATATATACGCCGTTGCGTATAACAAGTTTTAAAAAATACCTCCGCAAACCGAAGAAAATGTTTAAAATTCTCGTACTGATTTAAAACTTTATTAATCAAAAATACGATTTTGGTAAGCCCAATTTCCATCTAAAAAATAATATAGCTTGCAGCAGTTCTATATACGCGGTGGAACATGACAAGTTTTAAAAAATACCGCCGCAAACCAAAAAAAATGTTTAAAATTCTCGTACTGATTTAAATTTTTATTAACCAAAAATACGATTTATGCAAGCCTAACTTTAATCTAAAAAATAATATAGCTTGTTGCAGTTCTATATACGCGGTTGCGTATAACAAGTTTTAAAAAAGACAGCCGCAAACCGAAAAAAAATGTTTAAAATTCTCGTACCAATTTAAAATTTTATTAATTAAAAATACGATTTTTGCAAGCCAAATTTCCATCTAAAAAATAATATAGCTTGATGCAGTGCTATATACGCGGTTGTGTATAACAAGTTTTAAAAAAAAACCGCCGCAAACCGAAAAAAAATGTTTAAAATTCTCGTACTGATTTAAAATTTTATTAACCAAAAATACAATTTTTGCAAGCCAAATTTCTATCTAAAAAATAATTTAGCTTGCTGCAGTTCTATATACGCGGTTGCATATGACAAATTTTTAAAAAGACCGCCGCAAACCAAAAAAAAATGTTTAAAATTTTCGTACTGATTTAAATTTTTATTAATCAAAAATACAAATTTTGCAAGCCAAATTTTTATTTAAAAAATAATAAAGCTTGCTGCAGTTCCATATACGCGGTTGAACATAACAAGTTTTGAAAAATACCGCCGCAAACCAAAAAAAAATGTTTAAAATTATCGTACTGATTTAAATTTTTATTAACCAAAAATACAATTTTTGCAAGCCTAACTTTTATCTAAAAAATAATATAGCTTGCTGCAGTTCTATATACGCGGTTGCGTATAACAAGTTTTAAAAAAGAACGCTGCAAACCAAAAATAAATGTTTAAAATTCTCGTACTGATTTAAAATTTTATTAACCAAAAATACAAATTTTGCAAGCCAAATTTCTATTTAAAAATTAATATAGCTTGCTGCAGTTCCATATACGCGGTTGAACATGACAAGTTTTGAAAAATACCAACGCAATTCGAAAAAAATGTTTAAAATTCTCGTACCGATTTAAATTGTTATTAACCAAAAATACGATTTTGGTAAGCCCAATTTCCATATAAAAAATAATATAGCTTGCAGCAGTTTTATATACGCGGTGGAACATGACAAGTTTTAAAAAATACCGCCGCAAACCGAAAAAAAATGTTTAAAATTCTCGTACTGATTTAAAATTTTATTAATTAAAAATACGATTTTTGCAAGCCAAATTTCCATCTAAAAAATAATATAGCTTGCTGCAGTTCTATATATGCAGTTGCATATGACAAGTTTTAAAAAAGACCGCCGCAAACCGATTTTTTTTTTTTTAAATTCTTGTACTGATTTAAAATTTTATTAACCAAAAATACAAATTTTGCAATCCAAATTTCTATTTAAAAAATAATATAGCTTGCTGCAATTCCATATACGCGGTTGAACATGACAAGTTTTGAAAAACACCGCCGCAAACCGAAAAAAAATGTTTAAAATTCTCGTACTGATTTAAAATTTTATTAACCAAAAATACGATTTTTGCAAGCCAAATTTCTATCTAAAAAATAATTAGCTTGCTGCAGTTGTATATACGCGGTTGCATATGACAAATTTTTAAAAAGACCGCCGCAAACCAGAAAAAAATGTTTAAAATTCTCGTACCGATTTAAATTTTTATTAACCAAAAATACGATTTTGGTAAGCCCAATTTCCATATAAAAAATAATATAGCTTGCAGCAGTTTTATATACGCGGTGGAACATGACAAGTTTTAAAAAATACCGCCGCAAACCGAAAAAAAATGTTTAAAATTCTCGTACTGATTTAAAATTTTATTAATTAAAAATACGATTTTTGCAAGCCAAATTTCCATCTAAAAAATAATATAGCTTGCTGCAGTTCTATATATGCAGTTGCATATGACAAGTTTTAAAAAAGACCGCCGCAAACCGATTTTTTTTTTTTTAAATTCTTGTACTGATTTAAAATTTTATTAACCAAAAATACAAATTTTGCAATCCAAATTTCTATTTAAAAAATAATATAGCTTGCTGCAATTCCATATACGCGGTTGAACATGACAAGTTTTGAAAAACACCGCCGCAAACCGAAAAAAAATGTTTAAAATTCTCGTACTGATTTAAAATTTTATTAACCAAAAATACGATTTTTGCAAGCCAAATTTCTATCTAAAAAATAATTAGCTTGCTGCAGTTGTATATACGCGGTTGCATATGACAAATTTTTAAAAAGACCGCCGCAAACCAAAAAAAAATGTTTAAAATTTTTGTACTGATTTAAATTTTTATTAATCAAAAATACAAATTTTGCAAGCCAAATTTCTATTTAAAAAATAATAAAGCTTGCTGCAGTTCCATATACGCGGTTGAACATAACAAGTTTTGAAAAATACCGCCGCAAACCAAAAAAAAATGTTTAAAATTCTCGTACTGATTTAAATCTTTATTAACCAAAAATATAATTTTTGCAAGCCTAATTTTTATCTAAAAAATAATATAGCTTGCTGCAGTGGTATATACGCGGTTGCGTATAACAAGTTTTAAAAAAAACCGCCGCAAACCGAAAAAAAAAATGTTTAAAATTCTCGTGCTGATTTAAATTTTTATTAACCAAAAATACAAATTTTGCAAGCCAAATTTCTATTTAAAAAATAATATAGCTTGCTGCAGTTATATATACGCGGTGGAACATGACAAGTTTTGAAAAATACCGCCGCAAACCGAAAAAAATGTCAAAAATTCTCGTACTGATTTAAATTTTTATTAACCAAAAATACGATTTTTGCAAGCCTAATTTTTATATAAAAAATAATATAGCTTGCTGCAGTGCTATATACGCGGTTGCGTATAACAAGTTTTAAAAAAAAACCGCCGCAAACCGAAAAAAAATGTTTAAAATTCTCGTACTGATTTAAAAAGTTTATTAATCAAAAATACGATTTTGGTAAGCCCAATTTCCATCTAAAAAATAATATAGCTTGCAGCAGTTCTATATACGCGGTGGAACATGACAAGTTTTAAAAAATACCGCCGCAAACCAAAAAAAATGTTTAAAATTCTCGTACTCATTTAAATTTTTATTAACCAAAAATACGATTTATGCAAGCCTAACTTTAATCTAAAAAATCATATAGCTTGTTGCAGTTCTATATACGCGGTTGCGTATAACAAGTTTTAAAAAAGACAGCCGCAAACCGAAAAAAAATGTTTAAAATTCTCGTACTAATTTAAAATTTTATTAATTAAAAATACGATTTTTGCAAGCCATATTTCCATCTAAAAAATAATATAGCTTGCTGCAGTTCCATATACGCGGTTGAACATGAGAAGTTTGGAAAAATACCGCCGCAAACCGAAAAAAATGTTTAAAATTCTCGTACCGATTTAAATTTTTATTAACCAAAAATACGATTTATGCAAGCCTAATTTTTATCTAAAAAATAATATAGCTTGCTGCAGTGCTACATACGCGGTTGCGTATAACAAGTTTTAAAAAAGACCGCCGCAAGCCGAAAAAAAATGTTTAAAATTCTCGTACTGATTTAAAATTTTATTAACCAAAAATTCGATTTTTGAAAGCCAAATTTCCATCTAAAAAATAATTTAGCTTGCTGCAGTTCTATATACGCGGTTGCGTATAACAAGTTTTAAAAAAGACAGCCGCAAACCGAAAAAAAATGTTTAAAATTCTCGTACTGATTTAAAATTTTATTAATTAAAAATACGATTTTTGCAAGCCAAATTTCCATCTAAAAAATAATATAGCTTGCTGCAGTTCCATATACGCGGTTGAACATGACAAGTTTTGAATAACACCGCCGCAAACCGAAAAAAATGTTTAAAATTCTCGTACCGATTTAAATTTTTATTAACCAAAAATACGATTTTTGCAAGCCTAATTTTTATCTAAAAAATAATATAGCTTGCTGCAGTTCTATATATGCGGTTGCATAAGACAAGTTTTAAAAAAGACCGCCGCAAAACGAAATAAAATGTTTGAAATTCTCGTACTGATTTAAAATTTTATTAACCAAAAATACAAATTTTGCAAGCCAAATTTCTATTTAAAAAATAATATAGCTTGCTGCAGTTCCATATACGCGGTTGAACATGACAAGTTTTGAAAAATACCACCGCAAACCAAATTTTTTTTTTTTAATTCTTGTACCGATTTAAATTTTTATTAACTAAAAATACGATTTTTGCAAGCCTAATTTTTATCTAAAAAATAATATAGCTTGCTGCAGTGGTATATACACGGCTGCGTATAAGAAGTTTTAAAAAAAACCGCCGCAAACCGAAAAAAAATGTTTAAAATTCTCGTACTGATTTAAAATTTTATTAACCAAAAATACGATTTTTGCAAGCCAAATTTCCATCTAAAAAATAATATAGCTTGCTGCAGTGCTTTATACGCGGTTGCGTATAACAAGTTTTAAAAAAAACCGCCGCAAACCGAAAAAAAATGTTTAAAATTCTCGTACTGATTTAAAATTTTATTAACCAAGAATACGATTTTTGCAAGCCAAATTTCCATCTCAAAAATAATTTAGCTTGCTGCAGTTCTATATACGCGGTTGCATATGACAAGTTTTTAAAAAGACTGCCGCAAACCAAAAAAAATGTTTAAAATTTTCGTACTGATTTAAAATTTTATTAATCAAAAATACAAATTTTGCAAGCCAAATTTCTATTTAAAAAATAATAAAGCTTGCTGCAGTTCCATATACGCAGTTGAACATAACAAGTTTTGAAAAATACCGCCGCAAACCAAAAAAAAATGTTTAAAATTATCGTACTGATTTAAATTTTTATTAACCAAAAATACAATTCTTGCAAGCCTAACTTTTATCTAAAAAATAATATAGCTTGCTGCAGTTCTATATACGCGGTTGCGTATAACAAGTTTTAAAAAAGACCGCCGCAAACCGAAAAAAAATGTTTAAAATTATCGTACTGATTTAAATTTTTATTAATTGAAAATACGATTTTTGCAAGCCAAATTTTGTTAGTGCTACAGTGGCTGTTTTCCGTGGTGCAATGGACGCGAAGTCATTGCTTAAGTTTGTTGTGAGTTTGCGCTCTCGACACTTCACTTGCACTTGCGCTCGGTTCATCTAAGCAAGCCGACACAGATCATCTCTCGTATCGATCGGGTTTTACTGACACCATTTTTATATACTATTCTCATTGTGTGAATTTGTACACGTATACTTGTTAATTTGTTCTTGCTACTCGTTGTATGTGCTCGTATATATCTTTCGATTAAAGAGTCATCGTTTGTATTCGCAAACCTCGTTTTTATTTGCCCTCTAACAGGTTATGGGCCCAGGGCGTGTCGTCAAAAACGGTTTGTAAAATATCGAGTGAAATTGTATTCGGGACTGCTTGAATTTTGTGAAAAGCGTGAACAATGAGTGCAACGAATGTAACAAGGATTGAAACCCTTAACAAGGAAAATTACGACACTTGGAAGATGCAGATGGAAGCTTTATTAGTGAAAAACGATGCATGGGGTTTTGTCTGCGGCGATTTCGGGAAACCGACTTTAACACCGGATGAGCCAAACTCAGCGGCGGCCGTACTTGCTTGGGAGAAAGGTGACAGTAAGGCAAAATCAGATATAATTTTGGCTATCAGTCCGTCCGAATTGAAACAAATTAAAGGATGTGTGACGTCGAGACACGTTTGGCTAAAACTCGAAGGAATTTATCAATCGAAAGGTCCAGCCAGGAAAGCTACGTTGTTGAAACAACTTACTTTGCAACGTATGGAAGAAGGCGGCGACGTTCGTGAACATATTAATAGATTTTTCGACGCGGTTGACAAGCTCAACGAAATGGATGTGATTGTGAATCCGGACTTGTTGGCGATTATGCTGTTATACAGTCTCCCATCCAGTTTCGAGAATTTTAGATGCGCTATCGAATCTCGGGACGAATTACCCACACCTGAAGTTCTACGCATTAAAATCACCGAAGAAAGTAACGCGAGAAAAACCGAAGTGCAACGGGGCTCACAAAACGCACTGTATACGAACAACAATTTCTATGGACGGCGTAAGAACCCGAAGAAAAACGAAAACACCGGAAGTAACGATCATTTTAATTCGGGAAAGAAAGACAATAAGGAACCTTTTAAGTATCGTTGCCATAAGTGTAGAAACATCGGACACAAAGCTGCGGATTGCAAAAGCAGAGACAATCGTCATGCATTTGCGAAAAATGCTGAAGACATTGTATTGTGCGCGTCGGAGTCGCTATATTCGAATGCAGTGAGCAAGAAATCGAGGTGGTGCTTGGATAGTGGCGCAACTTCTCACTTGTGCAACCATGAAAGTGATTTTTCGGAAATTAACTCAAAGTGCGGTAAGATAAATCTTGCGAATAACGCGTCAACAAATATCCTTGCTCAAGGTCAAGCTGCGTTCACAGCTGATGTTTTCGGTGAGTTGAAAAATGTTTCTTTGAACGATACCTTGTACGTACCGGATTTACGTACGAATTTACTGTCGGTGGGAAAAATCACGCAGAATGGTTTTGAAGTCGTGTTTCGAAAAGACAATGCTTTTGTGATCGATATCAATGGAAACGTGAAACTTGTAGCAGATAAAATTGGTGCTTTGTATTACGCTCGCGAGTGCAATAAAAACAACATGGAAATTTCAACGTCAGATTCGTTTTTCGCGGCTGGTGAGTTTACCAAAACATTTGAAATCTGGCACAAACGTTTGGGTCACCTAAACGCACGCAACATGATTGAAGCCATTCAAACTGGGTCAGTCCGAGGACTTGAAGTCTTGAAATCGGCCAAACTCGAAAAAGAGGAAATTAATTGCGAGGTTTGTCTTCAGGGGAAGATGACCAGAACTCCTTTTCCAAAGCAATCAATTCGAAAGAGTGAATTGTTGGAGCTAATTCACTCGGACGTGTGCGGTCCGATGCGCATCGAATCCATGAATAAATCGCGATATTTTGTTGAATTTATTGATGACTATTCCAAATGGACTATCGTTCGTTTTCTAGAATCGAAAAGCAAAGTGCTGGAAGCTACTAAGGATTATATAGCAATGGTCGAAAATCAACGAGGTCGAAAAGTGAAATATTTTCAATCTGACAACGGGAAAGAATATACCAGTCATGATTTCGACAATTATTTAAAGAAACTCGGAATTACACGTCGTCTCACGATTCCTTACAACCCCGAACAAAACGGTATTGCAGAGAGGAAGAATCGAACTCTTTTGGACATGGCACGTTGCCTACTAATGGAATCTGGACTAGCTCCTTGTTTCTGGGCCGAAGCAGTTAATACTGCGAACTACATTAGGAATCGTTGTCCGACCAAGAGTCTTAATGGAAAAACTCCGTACGAAATATGGAACGGAAATAAACCTAACGTAAGTCACTTCAAAGTATTTGGTAGTCGTGTTTTTTGTTTGGATAGGAAACCAAATAAAGGAAAATTTGATTGTCGCTCTAAAGAAGGCGTATTTGTGGGATACTCGGAAGAATGCAAGGGATATCGGGTGTGGATACCGAACGAAAGAAAGATTGAAATCTCACGAGATGTAAAATTCATTGAGAAGTGCGAGACAAAAATTGAAGAATTTTTGGAATTTGTTCCTGAAAGTGTTGTCGAACCCGAGGAAATCGACGAAACATTGCCGTCACGATCAGTTGAAATCGAATTGAATCCCAATACGATAGCCGAAGAAATAGATGTGGAAGAGCCTGCAATCGAACAAGTTGAACCGGAGCCTAATAGAAGAAGAGCGAGTGGCAGACCTCGAACAATTCGCACTGGAGCGAGGGGAAGACCTAGAAAAGAGTATAGATACATCATTGAAGAAGCCAGAAATACCGAAACTACGGAGGAGGCTTATATTTCGGAAGTTCCCATGAAACAAGCCTTGAATTCTCCTGAATGTGACGAGTGGATTGACGCCATGGCCGTTGAGATTAAATCTATACTAAAAAATAATACTTGGAAATTGGTCGAGCGCCCTCTAAGTAAGGAAGTTATCGGAAGTCGTCTAGTATTGAGGAACAAATACGCTGCCGACGGAACGATTGAAAGAAAAAAGGCAAGACTAGTGGCTCAAGGCTTCAGCCAAAAGCCTGGAATTCATTTCAAAGAGACCTTTGCTCCTGTCGCTAGGTTGAGTACAATTAGACTGTTGACCTCAATTGCCACTCAATTTGAAATGAATATTAAGCACTATGACGTGACTTGTGCTTATTTGAATGGGGAATTGCAGGAGGAAATTTTTATGGAACCTCCGAAATACTTACCTAAATTGCTGGAAATCATACAAGGAGAAGAATTTGAAGATCTAGGAGGCAAGGCGAGGAATATGCTCAAAGACATGCAAAAAGGAAACAAGGTATGTTTACTGAACAAGTCATTGTATGGTTTACGTCAAGCCGGCCGATCCTGGTATACTAAACTTGATGGAGTGTTGAAAGCCTTCGGTGCCAAGCCGACTAATGCCGATCATTGCTTATATCAATTTAATGAGGGAACCGAAATGACTTTGATAGCAGTATATGTGGACGATATTATTGTTGCTTCCAAAAGTCAGAAGATCCTTGATAATTTAGGAATGTATCTTTCACAAGAATTCGAAACGAAGGACCTTGGAGATATTCGTTACTGCTTGGGTATTGAGTTCAATCAAACAAATGATGGTACAACTATGCACCAAACTGGATATGTTAACGAACTGTTACACAGATTTGGAATGACTGATTCAAATCCTGTCTGTACTCCAATGGAACCAAATGCTAAGCTGATTAAGAATCAAGATACTCCAGACGAAGATTTGCCTTTTCGGGAATTGATCGGTGCTTTGACTTACTTGGCCATTTCGACTAGACCAGATATTAGTTTTGCGGTCAGTTACCTTGGGCAATTTAACAACTGTTATGCTAAAGAACATTGGTCTGCCGCTAAACGTGTTCTTCGGTATTTGAAAGGAACTCGTAATCTTGGATTGATTTTCAAGAGAAAATCAGAATCGTTGATTGGATTTGTGGACGCAGATTGGGGAAATTGCCCTGTCGACAGAAAATCGTACACTGGTTTTGTTTTTATGTTGGGAGGAGGTCCTATATCATGGGATTCTAGAAAACAGAAGACTGTGGCTCTTTCGTCTACCGAGGCTGAGTACATGGCTCTGTCCGAAGCGGTTAAGGAAACCACTTATTTACGATCATTTCTAATCGAGTTGGGTCTAAAAGGATTATCTCAAACAACTGTTTTTGAGGATAATATGGGAGCCCTAAAACTGGCTGAAAATCCTATTTTTCACGCTAGGAGCAAACACATCGATATTAGGTTCCATTTCGTAAGAGATGCCATCAAGAAGAATCTTTTAAATCTGAAACATATTTCTTCTTCCGAAATGGTGGCTGATGTTCTAACTAAGGGACTTCCAGGACCACGTCATCAAAGTTGTGTGCGTTTGCTACAATTAGGGGATGTATCGTCTGGTGTCGCGTTAGTGTAAGCGTACATTCGCGAGGGGAAGTGTTAGTGCTACATGGCTGTTTTCCGTGGTGCAATGGACGCGAAGTCATTGCTTAAGTTTGTTGTGAGTTTGCGCTCTCGACACTTCACTTGCACTTGCGCTCGGTTCATCTAAGCAAGCCGACACAGATCATCTCTCGTATCGATCGGGTTTTACTGACACCATTTTTATATACTATTCTCATTGTGTGAATTTGTACACGTATACTTGTTAATTTGTTCTTGCTACTCGTTGTATGTGCTCGTATATATCTTTCGATTAAAGAGTCATCGTTTGTATTCGCAAACCTCGTTTTTATTTGCCCTCTAACAAATTTCCATCTAAAAAATAATATAGACTGCTGCAGTTCTATATATGCGGTTGCATATGACAAGTTTTAAAAAAGAACGCCGCAAACCAAAAATAAATGTTTAAAATTCTCGTACTGATTTAAAATTTGATCAACCAAAAATACAAATTTTGCAAGCCAAATTTCTATTTAAAAATTAATATAGCTTGCTGCAGTTCCATATACGCGGTTGAACATGACAAGTTTTGAAAAATACCAACGCAATTCGAAAAAAATGTTTAAAATTCTCGTACCGATTTAAATTTTTATTAACCAAAAATACGATTTTGGTAAGCCCAATTTCCATATAAAAAATAATATAGCTTGCAGCAGTTTTATATACGCGGTGGAACATGACAAGTTTTAAAAAATACCGCCGCAAACCGAAAAAAAATGTTTAAAATTCTCGTACTGATTTAAAATTTTATTAATTAAAAATACGATTTTTGCAAGCCAAATTTCCATCTAAAAAATAATATAGCTTGCTGCAGTTCTATATATGCAGTTGCATATGACAAGTTTTAAAAAAGACCGCCGCAAACCGATTTTTTTTTTTTTTTAATTCTTGTACTGATTTAAAATTTTATTAACCAGAAATACAAATTTTGCAATCCAAATTTCTATTTAAAAAATAATATAGCTTGCTGCAGTTCCATATACGCGGTTGAACATGGTAAGTTTTGAAAAACACCGCCGCAAACCGAAAAAAAATGTTTAAAATTCTCGTACCGATTTAAATTTTTATTAACCAAAAATACGATTTTTTCCAAGCCTAATTTTTATCTAAAAAATAATATAGCTTGCTGCAGTGCTATATACGGGGTTGCGTATAACAAGTTTAAAAAAAAAACCGCCGCAAACCGAAAAAAAATGTTTAAAATTCTCGTACTGATTTAAAATTTTATTAACCAAAAATACGATTTTTGCAAGCCAAATTTCCATCTAAAAAATAATTTAGCTTGCTGCAGTTTTATATACGCGGTTGCATATGACAAGTTTTTAAAAAGACTGCCGCAAACCAAAAAAAATGTTTAAAATTTTCGTAGTGATTTAAATTTTTATTAATCAAAAATACAAATTTTGCAAGCCAAATTTCTATTTAAAAAATAATATAGCTTGCTGCAGTTCTATATACGCGGTTGAACATAACAAGTTTTGAAAAATACCGCCGCAAACCAAAAAAAATGTTTAAAATTCTCGTACTGATTTAAATTTTTATTAACTAAAAATACGATTTTTGCAAGCCTAATTTTTATCTAAAAAATAGAAATGCTTGCTGCAGTGCTATATACGCGGTTGCGTATAACAAGTTTTAAAAATGACCGCCGCAAACCGAAAAAAAAATGTTTAAAATTCTCGTACTGATTTAAAATTTTATTAATCAAAAATACGATTTTTGTAAGCCGAATTTCCATCTAAAAAATAATATAGCTTGCAGGAGTTCCATATACGCGGTTGAACATAACAAGTTTTGAAAAATACCGCCGCAAACCGAAAAAAAATGTTTAAAATTCTCGTGCTGATTTAAATTTTTATTAAACAAACATACGATTTTTGCAAGCCAAATTTCTATTTAAAAAATAATATAGCTTGCTGCAGTTATATATACGCGGTGGAAAATGACAAGTTTTGAAAAATACCGCCGCAAACCAAAAAAAAATGTTTAAAATTCTCGTACTGATTTAAATTTTTATTAACCAAAAATACGATTTTTGCAAGCCAAATTTTTATCTAAAAAATAATTTAGCTTGCTGCAGTTCTATATACGCAATTGCATATGACAAGCTTTTAAAAAGATCGCCGCAAACGAAAAATTTTTTTTAAAATTTTCGTAGTGATTTAAATTTTTATTAATCAAAAATACAAATTTTGCAAGCCAAATTTCTATTTAAAAAATAATATAGCTTGCTGCAGTTCCATATACGCGGTTGAACAAAACAAGTTTTGAAAAATACCGCCGCAAACCAAAAAAAATGTTTAAAATTCTCGTACTGATTTAAAATTTTATTAATCAAAAATACGATTTTTGTAAGCCGAATTTCCATCTAAAAAATAATATAGCTTGCAGCAGTTCTATATACGCGGTTGAACATAACAAGTTTTGAAAAATACCGCCGCAAACCGAAATTTTTTTTTAAAATTCTCGTACCGATTTAAATTTTTATTAACCAAAAATACGATTTTTGCAAGCCTAATTTTTATCTAAAAAATAATATAGCTTGCTGCAGTGCTATATACGGGGTTGCGTATAACAGGTTTAAATAAAAACCGCCGCAAACCGAAAAAAAATGTTTAAAATTCTCGTACCGATTTAGATTTTTATTAACCAAAAATACGATTTTTGCAAGCCTAATTTTTATCTAAAAAATATTATAGCTTGCTGCAGTGTTATATACGGGGTTGCGTATAACAAGTTATAAAAAAAACCGCCGCAAACCGAAAAAAAATGTTTAAAATTCTCGTACTGATTTAAAATTTTATTAACAAAAAATACGATTTTTGCAAGCCAAATTTCCATCTTAAAAATAATTTACCTTGCTGCAGTTCTATATACGCGGTTGCATATGACAAGTTTTTAAAAAGACCGCCGCAAACCAGACAAAATGTTTAAAATTTTCGTAGTGATTTAAATTTTTATTAATCAAAAATACAAATTTTGCAAGCCAAATTTCTATTTAAAAAATAATATAGCTTGCTGCAGTTCCATATACGCGGTTGAACATAACAAGTTTTGAAAAATACCGCCGCAAACCAAAAAAAATGTTTAAAATTCTCGTACTGATTTAAAATTTTATTTATCAAAAATACGATTTTTGTAAGCCGAATTTCCATCTAAAAAATAATATAGCTTGCAGGAGTTCTATATACGCGGTTGAATATAACAAGTTTTGAAAAATACCGCCGCAAACCGAAAAAAATGTTTAAAATTCTCGTGCCGATTTAAATTTTTATTAACCAAAAATACGATTTTTGCAAGCCTAATTTTCATCTAAAATATAAATTAGCTTGCTGCAGTTCTATATACGCCGTTGCGTATAACAAGTTTTAAAAAAGACCGCCGCAAACAAAAAAAAATGTTTAAAATTCTCGTACTGATTTAAATTTTTATTAACCAAAAATACAAATTTTGCAAGCCAAATTTCTATTTAAAAAATAATATAGCTTGCTGCAGTTATATATACGCGGTGGAAAATGACAAGTTTTGAAAAATACCGCCGCAAACCAAAAAAAAATGTTTAAAATTCTCGTATTGATTTAAATTTTTATTAACCAAAAATACGATTTATGCAAGCCTAACTTTCATCTAAAAAATAATATAGCTTGCTGCAGTTCCATATACGCGGTTGAACATATCAAGTTTTAAAAAATACCGCCGCAAACCGAAAAAAATGTTTAAAATTCTCGTACCGATTTAAATTTTTATTAACCAAAAATACGATTTTGCAAGCCGAATTTCTAATTAAAAAATAATATAGCTTGCTGCAGTTCTATATACGCGGTTGCATATGACAAGTTTTTAAAAAGACCGCCGCAAATTGATTTTTTTTTTAAATTCTCATACTGATTTAAAATTTTGTCAACCAAAAATACAAATTTTGCAAGCCAAATTTCTATTTAAAAAATAATATAGCTTGCTGCAGTTTCATATACGCGGTTGAATATAGCAAGTTTTAAAAAACACCGCCGCAAACCGAAAAAAATGTTTAAAATTCTCGTACCGATTTAAATTTTTATTAACCAAAAATACGATTTTTGCAAGCCTAATTTTTATCTAAAAAATACTATAGCTTGCTGCAGTGCTATATACGGGGTTGCGTATAACAAGTTTTAAAAAAAAACAGCCGCAAACCGAAAAAAAATGTTTAAAATTCTCGTACTGATTTAAAATTTTATTAACCAAAAATACGATTTTTGCAAGCCAAATTTTTATCTAAAGAATAATTTAGCTTGCTGCAGTTCTATATACGCGGTTGCATATGACAAGTTTTTAAAAAGACCGCCGCAAACCAGACAAAATGTTTAAAATTTTCGTAGTGATTTAAATTTTTATTAATCAAAAATACAAATTTTGCAAGCCAAATTTCTATGTAAAAAATAATATAGCTTGCTGCAGTTCCATATACGCGGTTGAACATAACAAGTTTTGAAAAATACCGCCGCAAACCAAAAAAAATGTTTAAAATTCTCGTACTGATTTAAATTTTTATTAACCAAAAATACGATTTTTGCAAGCCTAATTTTTATCTAAAAAATAATATAGCTTGCTGCAGTGCTATATACGCGGTTGCGTATAACAAATTTTAAAAAAGACCGCCGCAAACCGAAAAAAAATGTTTAAAATTCTCGTACTGATTTAAAATTTTATTAATCAAAAATACGATTTTTGTAAGCCGAATTTCCATCTAAAAAATGATATAGCTTGCAGCAGTTCTATATACGCGGTTGAACATAACAAGTTTTGAAAAATACCGCCGCAAACCGAAAAAAATGTTTAAAATTCTCGTGCTGATTTAAATTTTTATTAACCAAAAATACAAGTTTTGCAAGCCTAATTTTCATCTAAAATATAATTTAACTTGCTGCAGTTCTAGATACGTCGTTGCATATAGCAAGTTTTAAAAAAGACCGCCGCAAACCAAAAAACATGTTTAAAATTCTCGTACTGATTTAAATATTTATTAACCATAAATACAAATTTTGCAAGCCAAATTTTTATTTAAAAAATTATATAGCTTGCTGCAGTTATATATACGCGGTGGAACATGACAAGTTTTGAAAAATACCGCCGCAAACCAAAAAAAATGTTTAAAATTCTCGTACTGATTTAAATTTTTATTAACTAAAATTACGATTTATGCAAGCCTAACTTTCATCTAAAAAATAATATAGCTTGCTGCAGTTCCATATACGCGGTTGAACATATCAAGTTTTAAAAAATACCGCCGCAAACCGAAAAAAATGTTTAAAATTCTCGTACCGATTTAAATTTTTATTAACCAAAAATACGATTTTTGCAAGCCAAATTTCTATTTAAAAAATAATATAGCTTGCTGCAGTTCCATATAGGCGGTTGAACAAAACAAGTTTTGAAAAATACCGCCGCAAACCAAAAAACATGTTTAAAATTCTCGTACTGATTTAAATTTTTATTAACCAAAAATACGATTTTTGCAAGCCTAATTTTTATCTAAAAAATAATATAGCTTGCTGCAGTGCTATATACGCGGTTGCGTATAACAAGTTTTAAAAAGGACTGCCGCAAACCGAAAAAAAATGTTTAAAATTCTCGTACTGATTTAAAATTTAATTAATCAAAAATACGATTTCTGTAAGCCGAATTTCCATCTAAAAAATAATATAGCTTGCAGCAGTTCTATATACGCGGTTGAACATAACAAGTTTTGAAAAATACCGCCGCAAACCGAAAAAAATGTTTAAAATTCTCGTGCTGATTTAAATTTTTATTAACCAAAAATACGATTTTTGCAAGCCTAATTTTCATCTAAAATATAATTTAGCTTGCTGCAGATCTATATACGCCGTTGCGTATAACAAGTTTTAAAAAAGACCGCCGCAAACCAAAAAAAATGTTTAAAATTCTCGTACTGATTTAAATTTTTATTAACCAAAAATACAAATTTTGCAAGCCAAATTTCTATTTAAAAAATAATATAGCTTGCTGCAGTTATATATACGCGGTGGAACATATCAAGTTTTGAAAAATACCGCCGCAAACCGAAAAAAATGTTTAAAATTCTCGTACCGATTTAAATTTTTATTAACCAAAAATACGATTTTTGCAGGCCAAATTTCCATCTAAAAAATAATTTAGCTTGCTGCAGTTCTATATACGCGGTTGCATATGACAAGTTTTTAAAAAGACCGCCGCAAACCAAAAAACATGTTTAAAATTCTCGTACTGATTTAAATTTTTATTAACCAAAAATACAAATTTTGCAAGCCAATTTTTTATTTAAAAAATAATATAGCTTGCTGCAGTTATATATACGCGGTGGAACATATCAAGTTTTGAAAAATACCGCCGCAAACCGAAAAAAATGTTTAAAATTCTCGTACCGATTTAAATTTTTATTAACCAAAAATACGATTTTTGCAAGCCTAATTTTTATCTAAAAAATAATATAGCTTGCTGCAGTGCTATATACGCGGTTGCGTATAACAAGTTTTAAAAAAAAACCGCCGCAAACCGAAAAAAAATGTTTAAAATTCTCGTACTGATTTAAAATTTTATTAACCAAAAATACGATTTTTGTAAGCCAAATTTCCATCTAAATAATAATTTAGCTTGATGCAGTTCTATATACGCGGTTGCATATGACAAGTTTTTAAAAAGACCGCCGCAAACCAAAAAAAATGTTTAAAATTTTCGTAGTGATTTAAATTTTTATTAATCAAAAATACAAATTTTGCAAGCCAAATTTCTATTTAAAAAATAATATAGCTTGCTGCAGTTCCATATACGCGGTTGAACAAAACAAGTTTTGAAAAATACCGCCGCAAACCAAAAAAAATGTTTAAAATTCTCGAGCTGATTTAAATTTTTATTAACCAAAAATACGATTTTTGCAAGCCTAATTTTCATCTAAAATATAATTTAGCTTGCTGCAGTTTTATATACGCCGTTGCGTATAACAAGTTTTAAAAAAGACCGCCGCAAACAAAAAAAAATATTTAAAATTCTCGTACTGATTTAAATTTTTATTAACCAAAAATACAAATTTTGCAAGCCAAATTTCTATTTAAAAAATAATATAGCTTGCTGCAGTTATATATACGCGGTGGAAAATGACAAGTTTTGAAAAATACCGCCGCAAACCAAAAAAAATGTTTAAAATTCTCGTACTGATTTAAATTTTTATTAACCAAAAATACGATTTATGCAAGCCTAACTTTCATCTAAAAAATAATATAGCTTGCTGCAGTTCCATATACGCGGTTGAACATATCAAGTTTTAAAAAATACCGCCGCAAACCGAAAAAAATGTTTAAAATTCTCGTACCGATTTAAATTTTTATTAACCAAAAATACGATTTTTGCAAGCCAAATTTCTATTTAAAAAATAATATAGCTTGCTGCAGTTCTATATACGCGGTTGCATATGACAAGTTTTTAAAAAGACCGCCGCAAATTGATTTTTTTTTTAAATTATTATACTGATTTAAAATTTTATCAACTAAAAATACAAATTTTGCAAGCCAAATTTCTATTTAAAAAATAATATAGCTTGCTGCAGTTCCATATACGCGGTTGAATATGGCAAGTTTTGAAAAACACCGCCGCAAACCGAAAAAAATGTTTAAAATTCTCGTACCGATTTAAATTTTTATTAACCAAAAATACGATTTTTGCAAGCCTAATTTTTATCTAAAAAATAATATAGCTTGCTGCAGTGCTATATACGGGGTTGCGTATAACAAGTTTTGAAAAAAACCGCCGCAAACCGAAAAAAAATGTTTAAAATTCTCGTACTGATTTAAAATTTTATTAACCAAAAATACGATTTTTGCAAGCCAAATTTCCATCTAAAAAATAATTTAGCTTGCTGCAGTTCTATATACGCGGTTGCATATGACAAGTTTTTAAAAAAACCGCTGCAAACCAGACAAAATGTTTAAAATTTTCGTAGTGATTTAAATCTTTATTAATCAAAAATACAAATTTTGCAAGCCAAATTTCTATTTAAAAAATAATATAGCTTGCTGCAGTTCCATATACGCGGTTGAACATAACAAGTTTTGAAAAATACCGCCGCAAACCAAAAAAAATGTTTAAAATTCTCGTACTGATTTAAATTTTTATTAACCAAAAATACGATTTTTGCAAGCTTAATTTTCATCTAAAATATAATATAGCTTGCTGCAGTGCTATATACGCGGTTGCGTATAACAAGTTTTAAAAAAGACCGCCGCAAACCGAAAAAAAATGTTTAAAATTCTCGTACTGGTTTAAAATTTTATTAATCAAAAATACGATTTTTGTAAGCCGAATTTCCATCTAAAAAATAATATAGCTTGCAGCTGTTCTATATACGCGGTTGAACATAACAAGTTTTGAAAAATACCGCCGCAAACCGAAAAAAATGTTTAAAATTCTCGTGCTGATTTAAATTTTTATTAACCAAAAATACGAGTTTTGCAAGCCTAATTTTCATCTAAAATATAATTTAACTTGCTGCAGTTCTATATACGCCGTTGCATATATCAAGTTTTAAAAAAGACCGCCGCAAACCAAAAAACATGTTTAAAATTCTCGTACTGATTTAAATTTTTATTAACCATAAATACAAATTTTGCAAGCCAAATTTTTATTTAAAAAATTATATAGCAGTTATATATACGCGGTGGAACATGACAAGTTTTGAAAAATACCGCCGCAAACCAAAAAAAATGTTTAAAATTCTCGTACTGATTTAAATTTTTATTAACAAAAAATACGATTTATGCAAGCCAAATTTCTATTTAAAAAATAATATAGCTTGCTGCAGTTCCATATAGGCGGTTGAACAAAACAAGTTTTGAAAAATACCGCCGCAAACCAAAAAAAATGTTTAAAATTCTCGTACTGATTTAAATTTTTATTAACCAAAAATACGATTTTTACAAGCCTAATTTTTATCTAAAAAATAATATAGCTTGCTGCAGTGCTATATACGCGGTTGCGCATAACAAGTTTTAAAAAGGACTGCCGCAAATTGAAAATTTTTTTTTAAAATTCTCGTACTGATTTAAAATTTTATTAATCAAAAATACGATTTCTGTAAGCCGAATTTCCATCTAAAAAATAATATAGCTTGCAGCAGTTCTATATACGCGGTTGAACATAACAAGTTTTGAAAAATACCGCCGCAAACCGAAAAAAATGTTTAAAATTCTCGTGCTGATTTAAATTTTTATTAACCAAAAATACGATTTTTGCAAGCCTAATTTTCATCTAAAATATAATTTAGCTTGCTGCAGATCTATATACGCCGTTGCGTATAACAAGTTTAGAAAAAACCGCCGCAAACCAAAAAAAAATGTTTAAAATTCTCGTGCTATTTAAATTTTTATTAACCAAAAATACGATTTTTGCAAGTCTAATTTTCATCTAAAATATAATATAGCTTGCTGCAGTGCTATATACGCGGTTGCGTATAACAAGTTTTAAAAAAGACCACCGCAAACCGAAAAAAAATGTTTAAAATTCTCGTACTGATTTAAAATTTGCTTAACCAAAAATACAAATTTTGCAAGCCAAATTTCTATTTAAAAAATAATATAGCTTGCTGCAGTTCCATATACGCGGTTGAACATGACAAGTTTTGAAAAACACCGCCGCAAACCGAAAAAAATGTTTAAAATTCTCGTACCGATTTAAATTTTTATTAACCAAAAATACGATTTTTGTAAGCCCAATTTCTATCTAAAAAATAATATAGCTTGCAGCAGTTTTATATACGCGGTTGAACATAACAAGTTTTGAAAAATACCGCCGCAAACAGAAAAAAATGTTTAAAATTCTCGTGCTGATTTTAATTTTTATTAACCAAAAATACAAATTTTGCAAGCCAAATTTCTATTTAAAAAATAATATAGCTTGCTGCAGTTATAGATACGCGGTGGAACATGACAAGTTTTGAAAAATACCGCCGCAAACCGAAAAAAATGTTAAAAATTCTCGTACTGATTTAAATATTTATTAACCAAAAATACGATTTTTGCAAGCCTAATTTTTATCTAAAAAATAATATAGCTTGCTGCAGTGCTATATACGCGGTTGCGTATGACAAGTTTTTAAAAAAAAAACCGCCGCAAACCGAAAAAAAATGTTTAAAATTCTCGTACTGACTTAAAATTTTATTAACCAAAAATACGATTTTTGCAAGCCTAATTTTTATCTAAAATATAATTTAGCTTGCTGCAGTTATATATACGCCGTTGCGTATAACAAGTTTTAAAAAATACCGCCGCAAACCGAAACAAAATGTTTCAAATTCTCGTACTGATTTAAAATTTTATTAATTAAAAATACGATTTTTGAAAGCCATATTTCCATCTAAAAAATACTATAGCTTGCTGCAGTTGTATATATGCGGTTGAACATAACAAGTTTTGAAAAATACCGCCGCAAACCGAAAAAAAATGTTTAAAATTCTCGTACTGACTTAAAATTTTATTAACCAAAAATACGATTTTTGCAAGCCTAATTTTTATCTAAAGCATAATTTAGCTTGCCGCAGTTATATATACGCCGTTGCGTATAAGAAGTTTTAAAAAAGACCGCCGCAAACCGAAAAAAAATGTTTAAAATTCTCGTACTGATTTAAAATTTTATTAATCAAAAATACGATTTTTGTAAGCCGAATTTCCATCTAAAAAATGATATAGCTTGCAGCAGTTCTATATACGCGGTTGAACATAACAAGTTTTGAAAAATACCGCCGCAAACCGAAAAAAATGTTTAAAATTCTCGTGCTGATTTAAATTTTTATTAACCAAAAATACAAGTTTTGCAAGCCTAATTTTCATCTAAAATATAATTTAACTTGCTGCAGTTCTATATACGCCATTGCATATAGCAAGTTTTAAAAAAGACCGCTGCAAACCAAAAAACATGTTTAAAATTCTCGTACTGATTTAAATATTTATTAACCATAAATACAAATTTTGCAAGCCAAATTTTTATTTAAAAAATTATATAGCTTGCTGCAGTTATATATACGCGGTGGAACATGACAAGTTTTGAAAAATACCACCGCAAACCAAAAAAATTTTTTAAAATTCTCGTACTGATTTAAATTTATATTAACTAAAATTACGATTTATGCAAGCCTAACTTTCATCTAAAAAGTAATATAGCTTGCTGCAGTTCCATATACGCGGTTGAACATAACAAGTTTTGAAAAATACCGCCGCAAACCGAAAAAAATGTTTAAAATTCTCGTACCGATTTAAATTTTTATTAACCAAAAATACGATTTTTGCAAGCCAAATTTCTATTTAAAAAATAATATAGCTTGCTGCAGTTCCATATAGGCGGTTGAACAAAACAAGTTTTGAAAAATACCGCCGCAAACCAAAAAAAATGTTTAAAATTCTCGTACTGATTTAAATTTTTATTAACCAAAAATACGATTTTTACAAGCCTAATTTTTATCTAAAAAATAATATAGCTTGCTGCAGTGCTATATACGCGGTTGCGCATAACAAGTTTTAAAAAGGACTGCCGCAAATTGAAAAATTTTTTTTAAAATTCTCGTACTGATTTAAAATTTTATTAATCAAAAATACGATTTCTGTAAGCCGAATTTCCATCTAAAAAATAATATAGCTTGCAGCAGTTCTATATACGCGGTTGAACATAACAAGTTTTGAAAAATACCGCCGCAAACCGAAAAAAATGTTTAAAATTCTCGTGCTGATTTAAATTTTTATTAACCAAAAATACGATTTTTGCAAGCCTAATTTTCATCTAAAATATAATTTAGCTTGCTGCAGATCTATATACGCCGTTGCGTATAACAAGTTTAGAAAAAACCGCCGCAAACCAAAAAAAAAATGTTTAAAATTCTCGTGCTATTTAAATTTTTATTAACCAGAAATACGATTTTTGCAAGTCTAATTTTCATCTAAAATATAATATAGCTTGCTGCAGTGCTATATACGCGGTTGCGTATAACAAGTTTTAAAAAAGACCGCCGCAAACCGAAAAAAAATGTTTAAAATTCTCGTACTGATTTAAAATTTGCTTAACCAAAAATACAAATTTTGCAAGCCAAATTTCCATCTAAAAAATGATATAGCTTGCAGCAGTTCTATATACGCGGTTGAACATAACAAGTTTTGAAAAATACCGCCGCAAACCGAAAAAAATGTTTAAAATTCTCATGCTGATTTAAATTTTTATTAACCAAAAATACAAGTTTTGCAAGCCTAATTTTCATCTAAAATATAATTTAACTTGCTGCAGTTCTATATACGCCATTGCATATAGCAAGTTTTAAAAAAGACCGCTGCAAACCAAAAAACATGTTTAAAATTCTCGTACTGATTTAAATATTTATTAACCATAAATACAAATTTTGCAAGCCAAATTTTTATTTAAAAAATTATATAGCTTGCTGCAGTTATAGATACGCGGTGGAACATGACAAGTTTTGAAAAATACCACCGCAAACCAAAAAAATTTTTTAAAATTCTCGTACTGATTTAAATTTATATTAACTAAAATTACGATTTATGCAAGCCTAACTTTCATCTAAAAAGTAATATAGCTTGCTGCAGTTCCATATACGCGGTTGAACATAACAAGTTTTGAAAAATACCGCCGCAAACCAAAAAAAAATGTGTAAAAATCTCGTACTGATTTAAATTTTTATTAACCAAAAATACGATTTTTGCAAGCCTAATTTTTATCTAACAAATAATATAGCTTGCTGCAGTGCTATATACGCGGTTGCGTATAACAAGTTTTAAAAAAGACCGCCGCAAACCGAAAAAAAAATGTTTAAAATTCTCGTACTGATTTAAAATTTTATTAACCAAAAATACGATTTTTGCAAGCAAAATTTCCATCTAAAAAATAATTTAGCTTGCTGCAGTTCTATATACGCGGTTGCATATGACAAGTTTTTAAAAAGACCGCCGCAAACCAAAAAAAAATGTTTAAAATTTTCGTAGTGATTTAAATTTTTATTAATCAAAAATACAAATTTTGCAAGCCAAATTTCTATTTAAAAAATAATATAGCTTGCTGCAGTTCCATATACGCGGTTGAACATAACAAGTTTTGAAAAATACCGCCGCAAACCAAAAAAAATGTTTAAAATTCTCATACTGATTTAAATTTTTATTAACCAAAAATACGATTTTTGCAAGCCTAATTTTTATCTAAAAAATAATATAGCTTGCTGCAGTGCTATATACTCGGTTGCGTATAACAAGTTTTAAAAAGGACTGCCGCAAACCGAAAAAAAATGTTTAAAATTCTCGTACTGATTTAAAATTTTATTAATCAAAAATACGATTTCTGTAAGCCGAATTTCCATCTAAAAAATAATATAGCTTGCAGCAGTTCTATATACGCGGTTGAACATAACAAGTTTTGAAAAATACCGCCGCAAACCGAAAAAAATGTTTAAAATTCTCGTGCTGATTTAAATTTTTATTAACCAAAAATACGATTTTTGCAAGCCTAATTTTCATCTAAAATATAATTTAGCTTGCTTCAGATCTATATACGCCGTTGCGTATAACAAGTTTTAAAAAAGACCGCCGCAAACCAAAAAAAATGTTTAAAATTCTCGTACTGATTTAAATTTTTATTAACCAAAAATACAAATTTTGCAAGCCAAATTTCTATTTAAAAAATAATCTAGCTTGCTGCAGTTATATATACGCGGTGGAACATATCAAGTTTTGAAAAATACCGCCGCAAACCGAAAAAAAATGTTTAAAATTCTCGTACTGATTTAAAATTTTATTAACCAAAAATACGATTTTTGTAAGCCAAATTTCCATCTAAAAAATAATTTAGCTTGCTGCAGTTCTATATACGCGGTTGCATATGACAAGTTTTTAAAAAGACCGCCGCAAACCAAAAAAAAATGTTTAAAATTTTCGTAGTGATTTAAATTTTTATTAATCAAAAATACAAATTTTGCAAGCCAAATTTCTATTTAAAAAATAATATAGCTTGCTGCAGTTCCATATACGCGGTTGAACAAAACAAGTTTTGAAAAATACCGCCGCAAACCAAAAAAAATGTTTAAAATTCTCGAGCTGATTTAAATTTTTATTAACCAAAAATACGATTTTTGCAAGCCTAATTTTCATCTAAAATATAATTTAGCTTGTTGCAGTTCTATATACGCCGTTGCGTATAACAAGTTTTAAAAAAGACCGCCGCAAACAAAAAAAAAAATTTAAAATTCTCGTACTGATTTAAATTTTTATTAACCAAAAATACAAATTTTGCAAGCCAAATTTCTATTTAAAAAATAATATAGCTTGCTGCAGTTATATATACGCGGTGGAAAATGACAAGTTTTGAAAAATACCGCCGCAAACCAAAAAAAATGTTTAAAATTCTCGTACTGATTTAAATTTTTATTAACCAAAAATACAAATTTTGCAAGCCAAATTTCTATTTAAAAAATAATATAGCTTGCTGCAGTTATATATACGCGGTGGAAAATGACAAGTTTTGAAAAATACCGCCGCAAACCAAAAAAAATGTTTAAAATTCTCGAGCTGATTTAAATTTTTATTAACCAAAAATACGATTTTTGCAAGCCAAATTTCTATTTAAAAAATAATATAGCTTGCTGCAGTTCTATATACGCCGTTGCGTATAACAAGTTTTAAAAAAGACCGCCGCAAACCAAAAAAAATGTTTAAAATTCTCGTACTGATTTAAATTTTTATTAACCAAAAATACAAATTTTGCAAGCCAAATTTCTATTTAAAAAATAATATAGCTTGCTGCAGTTATATATACGCGGTGGAACATATCAAGTTTTGAAAAATACCGCCGCAAACCGAAAAAAATGTTTAAAATTCTCGTACCGATTTAAATTTTTATTAACCAAAAATTATGGCAAGCTATTTTACTTTTTAATAGAGGTATTACATACGTAAAAGAAATAAATAATTTCAGAATAAAAATTGTACTTGTTTAAAAATTTAAGAATTTTTGTTATATTAGACAAGCAACTGACGATTTAAAATGTTATATAAACAATTTTAATTCACAACGCATAGAAAACTATGAAGATAGAGCTAATAAAAATTCACATTAATAAGAATTTGGACATTTTTTATTACATTTAAATAATTTGGTTAAATTTTTATGTTAACGCTTTACAGCAGACTTATTTATACTAAAGTAATAATTTATTATACACTAAAATTCAAACCACTCTGATTTTACAAATTTAATTGTACACAATAAAACAAGATAAAATTTTAATTTGCCTCAAATTAAAATTGTATAATTAAAAGTTGTTTCTGTTGAATATTATTTTACTTAATTATAATTTAAATTTTTTTATTTTGTACTATATTGTATTTAATATATATTTCTGTCGTTGCATTATTTTGAATGCAACGTGATTTTTATTATATTATTTAAAATTATATTGAACATAATGTAAATTCTTCTGTTTTATATTATGTTAAACAAATTTAATTTAAAAATTATCTTATGTTACATATAAACTTAATTCAGAATCTTTATAATGATAACTCGGATGTTTCACATCATTTTAATTCTTTTATTTAAAATTACCTACAACAATTTTAATTCAAAATGTATATTATATTGCATAAAATTTTAATTCAGAATATTTATGATGTTACCTCGCATGTTGCACATCTGTTTTATTCTGCTATTTAAAAGTATGTAAAACAATTTTAATTCAGATTTATTTTGTGTCGCATATAATTTTAATTCATAATTTTAATGATGTTACCTCAGATATTGCACATCATTTTAATTCACACATTTAAAATTATGTAAAACAATTTTAATTCAGAATTTTTATGATGTTACTTCCGATGTTGCACATCATTTTATTTCACCTATTTAAAATTATGTAAAAGAATTTTAATTCAGAATTATTATGATGTTACCACGGATGCTACACATCATTCTAATTCGCCTATTTAAAATTATGTAAAAGAATTTTAATTCAGAATTATTATGATGTTACCACGGATGCTACACATCATTTTAATTCGCCTATTTAAAATTGTGTTACACATAAATGTGTACCATAATATTAATTCGATAATTTTAATTTGGCAACACCGCGCGCCCATATCCACTAGTATCTCAGTTAGGTGTAATAGGTGCGTTTGAACTACTACTAGGGGCTTATTTTTCGGACATGGGATGTATCAGCTAATACTGGGGATGTGGTGATTCTTCTACTAAGTAGTAGGAGAATTCTTCTACTAAGTAGTAGAGAGTCGTTTATTATTATATAAATATCACTATAAATGCAATTGTAATATATATCATAAATATGTCATCGTCGATTATAATTAAATACTTTTAATAATTATGTTATAAATATTGTTGTAGAGAAAAGAGATACTACTAAACTAATTAATCTATACTGGAATGTATAATTAATATAATATAATGTATAGATTAGTAGTAGTTTAAATGCACCTATTACAGCTCACTACTAGTGGATAAAGGCGCGCGGTGTTGCCAAATTAAAATTATCGAATTAATATTATGGTACACATTTATGTGTAACATAATTTTAAATATGCGAATTAAAATGATGTGTAGCATCCGTGGTAACATCATAATAATTCTGAATTAAAATTCTTTTACATAATTTTAAGTAGGTGAATTAAAATGATGTGTAGCATCCGAGGTAACATCATAATAATTCTGAATTAAAATTCTTTTACTTAATTTTAAATAGGTGAAATAAAATGAACTGCAACATTGGACGTACTATCAGTAGTGTAAAAAGGGGACGCTGGAACACAAATGATGCCGCCATGCGTTATCATGTATAATTCTGAGAATTTTGTGTGATAAATGTCGGTATTCTTTGTACTGTGTGGATAAAAAGCTGGCTGATAAAAAGTGCATCGGGGAATCTGGAACATTTGCTGATGCAGCTAAAAAACGCTTGGGGCGTCTAAAACAACGCGTTTTTCAATACCAAGCTGCGCATTATTATTATTGATACTCTGAAAAATAATTTCTCATTTTCTATTTGATCTTCATTCAAGCTAAGAGTGTAAGAACATTTGAAGTTAGTGCATAACAAAATCATCTGGTAAGTACATTATAATAAGTTTGCATAATTTTTGATAAATATTTTATTAAATTTTTATGTACATTTTTTTAGAAATCAAAATGAATAATTTGCCAAACAATCTTTTCGATCCCGATTTACTTTCGTTTGATGATGCGGTTAGTCAAACCATTATGCATCAACCCCAACAACAACCTCAAGCATCATCATCATCATCGCGACGTAAAAGATCGTCGACAGCCAGCTCCTCTGGTAATGTTAATGGTGCATCATCGGGTATGCAAAGAGGAAAGCAAATTCGAATGGATGCACCATCGCAACAACCAATACAACAACAAAATCAACAACATTCGAGGAACATCGAAGTTGAGGTAGAAGATGGGTTCCAGGAATTATTTTCTGATGTGGGAGCCAAGGAAACAATATCAACATCTACAATGTCAAGAAAACTCAATGGGGGTGTCATCACCGTAACAGCACCAGCTTTTGCAGGCTCCACTCATCTCGTAAAAATTGAAATTTACGATTTAAAGGAGATTGAAGGAAAAGCATGCAACGAAATCTGGCGGCATAGCATCGTTCGATTAAAAGTGCTTCTCAACAAGAAAGAAAACGCTCAGGTTTTCGACACGATCAACTCAATTACACTGGATTTGGCAAAACAAATGAAAAATACCGAGGGGTCAGAATCCAAATTCGTGAAAAATTAAATAACAAAGTTTGTTTTTTTATATTAATAAAAATAATAATATTAATACTAATAATAATTTCATACAACACAATAATAATTTCAATATATACTTACATATCAATTTATATTAAACACTGAATTGAAATAACAAAACCGAAATGCTGTGAGGATCACTTTGAACCATGCATAGAACGCTTAATATATATTGAGTAAAATATTTATTGATTTTTTGTTACCTTTTTGAAACCCACAAATCCACAATACCCACAAATAGTACATCACAAATTATATTTTTCACAAAAAAAAAAAAAAAAACACACAAAAACACGTTTGTTTAAAAGTCAAGAATTAGTTTTGACTATCAACACACTAAATCAATCACTAAATTTTGTATCAATCACATTTGACTATCAATCACTAAATTTTGCAGATATGTTTGCGGTCGGCAGTTAACGTGGGATAGGCGCAAATACATAACAAAAAAAAACTTTTTTTTTAAATAATTATATTTTATTATAATTATATAATACTGTTGAAAAAAGTTTTCCAATTCTAGAAAAAAAAAAAAAAAAATTATGTGCTATTCAAATTATTATTTAATTAATAATACATACCAAACTCGAAGCGCCGTCACCATTATGATGTGCTTATTGGCTACTACATGTACTAACTCGTAGTACATGTAGTAGCCAGCATACACACCAAGCCCAATGCATCTGGCAGGTGGTTGGGATGGGGGTGGTGTAGACCCCATCATAATCATGATGGGGTGATGCTAAAAAAAAAAAAAAAAAATTGCATAACTATAGTCTATGAAATTTATACATAGTTAAATTGCGTTTTTATACTTACTATTATGGATGATGGCAACCTCATCCTAACATAATGCATGAGTAATGATTCTAAAAACACACAATAAAGAAAGCATTAATTATAAATAATTAAAACTATAAACATAAGAAATAAAAAAAAAACTTACCCATATTTTCACAATGTAACTAACTAACTGGTATGAAGCGAACAACTGGTATGAAACGAATTTTATGTAAAGATTCGCCAATGCAATTTTTTTGAATACATAATCAAAAAATTTTTTTATCATCTGTATGAAAATATACAATGAACACCATATTTATTTAATGATATCAATGCATTTCGATATATAAATATGCAATATTTTTGCATAGGCTTTATTATAATAAAAAACATATGACACATTTTGCGTTCTTTAAGCTTCATTCCCATCGTCAGACTCATAAGCGTAAATTAAGATAATTCGATATGTAACAAAGATAGAATGTTGTTTTTTTTTTCCTTTTAACATGGTAATGTCTCGAGAAGGAAAGAGAGAAAAATTTAATTTTTAAACAATGCAGTTTTATTGAACTATGCATATTCATTTCTGAACCAAATTCATTCATTCAATCGATTCAAAGCATTGTTAACGTGCTGTTTCAATAGTTTGTGTTAATAATCCATGGTGGCAGTACTTTATAATCATAGTTATAGTAGTTCTACATAAACCACAAAAATTATTACCGTCTTATTTACTTGCAAATAATATTTCTATTGATGTCGTTTAACAACAACAACACAAAGAAAAATTCTAATTGAAAGAAAAGGTATATATATATATATATATATATATATTGTTTTTTTAATTTAAATTGTTGATATTAATTTTTTTTTTTATTTATCTTAACAAATGTTTTTTTTAGAATATAAAACTTTGATATTTTGGTTGTGAAATTGGGGGAGGCTTTCATGTATATACTGAACTCTTTAGAAATCACATCCAACGAAAATAAGGTATTTTGTGTTATAATAACCCTTATTAAATTAGTTTTAGCTTATCGCTATCTTATATCACTAAATTATTATTTCAGAAATTATGGAAAACCGATATCATGCATATATACAATCTGTAATTGAAAGAAATCGAAGTACAGAACAAAGATCTGAAACATCTAACCAAAACACAAATCAAAATTTGTACAAGGAATATGTAAATTCGGTTTTAAGAAAAAAATATGATTGTGACCCTTCACATCAAATAGGTGAGCCACAACCCAAATACATCAAACCATCAGGCATTGAAAATAAATACATAGGGTATATTAACCAAGTATTATTAAAAGAGTTAGTTTTAATTGAAATAGAGACAGCGTTTAGAAATAGAATGTCAACGTGGGGGGTAGTAAACGTAAATAAAATATTAGACCCCCGGCTTTTCTTAAATATGACGCAAAATTTAATAGAAACAAAAGTAAACGAGATTCGATTAATCGTACCGGTTAAATCACAAATTTCTTTGGTTTGTGAAATGATTCTACCCAAAACTGAAGAGATAAAAACTATTTATCTTAACTCAAAATATAACATTATTTATCAAACATCAGATATATCGGAATGGTATAATTCATCAACCGAAAAGATTTTGTCACGATTGGATGAATATCAAGAACGAGATAGTGGGTGGGCTCTACATAAAATACTACAAGTAAATTTAAATATTAACAAATATTCGCCTTTTACCGTTGGTAGTAAATTTTTTGTTTTACCTAAATTCATTCAAACCCGAAAAGCGGTAATCAATGTGCAATGCAGTGATGAATGTTGTTTTGCTTGGGCTATAATTTCAACACTTCGGCCAGCTAAAAATAACCCGCATAGAACATCTTCTTACCCCGATTTTAACGAAATTCTTAATTTAAATAATATTAGGTTTCCCATGGAATTAAATCAAATCAATAAATTTGAAGAACAGAATAATATGTCAATTAATGTATATGCTGTGAAAAATAAAAGTGATTGGCTCATATTAAATGAAACTGATGAAAAAGAAACAAAGTCTTCAAAAAATATTGATCACGAAATATTACCAGTGTATATATCAAAAGATTATAAAATTATTCACATCAATTTGTTAATGGTTGAAATACCATCAACTGATGCAAGACCCGAAATTAGTCCAAAATATCACTTTTGTTGGATAAAAAATTTAAATAGATTGGTTAGTAGACAAATGAATAACCATAAAACCTCTCGTTGGTTGTGTGATAAATGTTTATGTTATTTTTATCAAGAAAATAAACTCATTCAACATAAAATTGATTGTTCAAATACACCAACAGCAAAATGTGTCATGCCAAACGAAAAAACTAAATGGCTTTACTTTAAAAATTATAAAAATAAAGAGATGCACCCATTTGTAATTTATGCAGATTTAGAATGTCTTATTTTACCCATTGACACATGCGAACCAATCAATTCAAAAAGTTATATGAACGCATATCAAAAGCATATACCATGCAGCATTTCATACTACTTAAAATGTAGTTTTGATAATAGTTATTCCGAGTTGGATTTGTATAGAGGTGAAAACTGTATTGAATGGTTTGTAGATAAATTAATTGCAATTACCGATAAGGTAGCAGAAATATGTGCAGAAAAAAAAGAAATGCTGGCTCTAACTCAAGCTGAATTAGATGATTTTGAAAATTCAACAGTTTGTCATATTTGTGAGCGAGAATTTCTACCACCTTCAGAGTATGCATTAGAAGGTGAAGAGGAAGATTGGCTTACAAAAGTTAGAGATCATTGTCACTTGACTGGAAAATTCAGGGGTGCTGCACATATTAGCTGTAATTTAAATTATGAAGTGCCTTCAGATATTATTGTGGTTTTTCATAATCTTCAGGGATATGATGCACATTTTATTATTCGAGAATTATATGAAAAGAAAATGATAAATATGGATGGGGAGGTTTATTTAAGAAACCCTGGAAAAATAACAACAATTCCTATAAATAAAGAAAAATACAAGTCTTTTACAAAATACAATTTTCAAAATAAAATGAAACTGAAATTTATAGATTCTTATAATTTTATGAGCACATCTCTAGATAAATTGTCATCATATTTGAAAGAATATGACAACACAAAAAAATATTTTGAAAATGTATCTGAAGCAAAATTAAAACTTTTACTTAGAAAAGGTGTATTACCCTATAGTTATTTGAATAGTTTTGAACGTTTTTCGGAAACATCGCTGCCAGCAAAAAAATGTTTTTTTAATAACCTAACTCAAACTAATATTAGTGATAATGATTATAATCATGCTCAAAAAGTATTCGTGGAATTTGATTGTGCAAATTTGGGTGAGTACACAGATTTGTATTTGAAAACAGATGTACTTTTATTAGCGGATGTGTTTGAACAATTTCGCTCATTATGCAAAAAAACCTATGATTTAGACCCTGCATACTACATTACTGCACCTGGGCTGGCGTGGGATAGTTTATTAAAACTAACAAAAATTAAATTAGAATTGATGACGGATATTGATATGTTATTGTTTGTTGAGAGAGGCATTCGAGGAGGGATTAGCCAGTGTTGCAGTCGATATGCTACCGGCAATAATCGATATATGGAAAATTTTGATTATTCTAAACCTGAATCATATCTCGTTTATTTAGATGCTGTAAATTTGTATGGATGGGCTATGTGTCAATGTCTCCCCACAGGTAATTTTAAATGGTTAAACCAACAAAACATATCATGTTTCAACGTATTAAATATTCACGATGATGATAGAAAAGGATATATTTTAGAGGTTGATTTAACATATCCGGAAAGTTTGCATGAGTCTCACAAAGATTTTCCATTCTGCCCCGAAAATAAAATTCCGGTGAACGGAAAACATAAAAAATTATTAACAACTTTAGAACCGAAAAATCGATATGTAATTCACTATAGAAATTTAAAGCAGTGTTTAGCAAACGGTTTAATTCTTGAAAAAATACATCGCATATTAGAATTTGATCAATCTGCTTGGATGCGTCCTTACATACTCAAAAATACTAAATTGAGAATGGAAGCCACAAATGAATTTGAAAAAAGTTATTTTAAATTAAAAAATAATAGCGTATTTGGCAAAAGCATGCAAAATGTTAGGAAAATGCGTGATATAAAATTAGTTTCAAAATGGGAGGGTTGTTATGGAGCAGGCAAATTGATTGGTAAACCAAATTTTAAAGATAGAGTAATTTTTGAAAATGATTTTGCAGCAATTGAATTGAACCGTTTAAAAATTAATTTTGATAAGCCTTTGTATGTAGGTATGTCGATTTTAGATATAAGCAAATGTTTAATGTATCAATTCCATTATGAATATATGAAGCAGAAATATGAATCTGTAAATTTGAAACTTTTATATATGGATACAGATTCTCTAATATATTCCATAATAACAAAAAATTTTTATGAAGATATTTATCCTGATTTAAAGCGATGGTTTGACACATCTGAATATGACGAAAACAATCCATACAAAATCCCCAGAATTAATAAAAAAGTATTAGGATTATTTAAGGATGAACTGAATGGTAAAATTATAGATAGGTTTGTAGGATTACGCTCAAAAATGTATTCTTATTCAACAAATAATAAAAATGTTAATCGAGCCAAGGGGGTAGGAAAATCAGTTGTCCAAAAGTTGACCTTTGAAAATTATACAAATTGTTTGTTTGAAAAAGAAAGTTTATATAAAACCCAAGATCGAATCGTATCAAAACTGCATGAAGTATATACAGTTAAACAAAACAAAATTGCTTTGAATTCTTTTGATGATAAGAGATATGTTACGGAAAATAATATTGATACTCTACCTTGGGGTCATTATTTACTAACAAATGTTAAATCAGATGATAATAAAAATACAATATTGTAAATTATTTAGTTTATTATTAATTTAAATTATATAATTGAATATGTTAAAACTGTTAAAAAAAATAATATTTTGTAATAATTTATAATATAATTTATCTAAATATGTATATAAATATATCAAATTAAACAAAACGTTGTTCAAATATTCTTTGCCTGTGACCCACAATAAAAATTGATTTTATTTCCTTCTCAACATTTTCAATTCGTTTTCTAAATCTTGCTCGATCTCGCACACACTCTTCCCATGGTCCTTTTCGTGCGGCCTGATAGGCATATAACCAATGAATCATTGGGTATATTCTATTCTGGTTTGTGGCAAATTTAACATGGTTTTTATTCATGTTGTGGTCTGAATCAACTTTCTTAAAATTAACCAACATTTTTTTACTAGACTTTTATAATATTGTTTAATCACATCAGCTTTATTGTTTTAAAGCACATTCAGAACAGTTACGTATCATCGGTGGAGGACCATCAATCTGATCTCGACTGGATGTATTATAATGTTGAAAACAACGCCTACAGTCATAAATATTTGGATTAAGCTTCAAATTGTTTGATAATTTTTCCCAAACAGATTCTATACAATCAGCGGCAAAAGTGGTCAAAAATTCTATTGGTAAACACTCAATTTCTTGAACTGTCATTAACGCAAGTTGCTTCTTTTGGTAAAACGATGAAATTGCTTGACCTATTGTGGGATTTCGATTTGATATAAACCATTTTTGTAAGAGTTGGGCATTTTTAAAAGCACAATAATTAATATTTGCATTCAAATGTGCTGAAGAGCATTTTTGGAGTACTATTTTTTCTTTTTGTAGTAGCTTCAGAGCAGGGCACCCCATATTTTCTAAGTTCTCAACATTAGAAAAGCCACACTTCTCCAACCATTGTTGTTTATCTAACCCTTTTACATAAATTGTCATAGCCCCATTCAATGCATCATGAAGCACATTGTTTAAATTTTTGTATGGAATTCCAACAGTTTGCCAATGTATACCATGATGATGATTCAGAAGCCAATTCTTTGATGGTTTTTCAGAACATAAATATTCCCAATCATTTGGAGCACTAAATACAAATACTTTTGTATTTTTAGGATCATCAATTGATATTAATGCTACTTCTTTAAAAATAAATTCGGTTTTTTTCATAAAACCTTGAAAATCTGCAATGAACTCCATCATTTGAAAGAAAATGTTACACTAACTTCTGTACTCTACCGCTAATTGGTTTATACTCAACGATTCGATCATGCAAAATTAAACAGTAGGCCGTTGTATTTCGAGGAAACCTTTCCTTTGATTCAAATTCTAAACGAATATCAACAGGGGCAGATTTAAGAGATTCGTTTTGTTGAGAACAATCTATTAGAATAAGCGGAGCAATATTTATAAAATCAGATTTGCTTAACAACGGTTCGCTTTCATGTAAATAATAAGCACTTTGAAATCCTACATACATCTCATACAGTAAAGCATATTGGTTGTGCTCTAAGTCTAAATTCAAATTTCCATATGGATATGATTGGGAATTTAAATACAACTTAACATTATTAAGCCGACAATGATCGAACTTACTGATATCCATTGCAGCATTATTTTTACGACCAGTTTGAAAACCTAGAATTACAAACCGAGGTTTTTCTAATTGAGTAGTAGTTTTTATTGTCCAAATTTGTTTTTCTGTTGTTTGAAGCATAGGATATTCATATAACTCCCATGTTCGAAAACTCATGGAAATTGTTGGATCTTTTTCAATAAAATGTAACATTTCAACCTTATGTTTGTCGGCAAGTGTAATATATGGAACTCTCCACTCAATTTTATTTAAAATAAACTTAAATGGTTCAGCTTCTGTTTGGATAATAGCATTTAAATCAGTTCTTGACCTAACAAGGATAAGTTCATGCTTAACATTAACAATAACTTTTAGATAATCTTCAGCAAAACCCAACAGCATATTAAGCGGTATAACTACATCAAAGTATCCTTCAGCATCGGTAATGTTAGTATCAGGCTTAGGTTTCCATCCAGCATTTTCTAACATTTGACTTTTGTTTACATTAACAGAAAAATATCCTTTTATCGTTGATGTAATTCCAACATTTTTACATCTATCTATTTCTACACCGTTTAATTCGTAACGAATTTCATCAAATAAATGGCATAATCCATTGTTGATAATTTTTGTGTGTGCTACAGCAGTACCATCTTCTTTTAACAATCGACCGAAAATATGCAAACAGCTTTTGTTGGGTCTGACATATAAATCTTGATTTTGAATTGTTATACGAATTTCATCATTGTTGTTAAATGTAGACGATGCATATGGTTGATGTGCATGAATTTCATTATTAGATATCGAATCATCGAACTCTACATTTGCACGAATATTTAGCATATTAGCCATCATTGAATCTTTTTTTAATACGTATTGATAGCGCTAATGTAACTCGAAAGGACTTTACAAAAAACAAGCGTAAATGTTTGGAAATCACTTTAGTACAATTAAATTTTATTTTACAGCTGGTGGTATCTTCGATTTGATGGGGGCAACTATAAGATTTAGACTCTCCAATGTTGCTCTGCTTGCAGATGTGAGTGCTTTGATTTGTGGTGCACGAGTGACCATCTTCTTGCATTGTTCTTCTTTAAAATATGTTTTGACAATTCTTTTTAGAGAACTAACATCATTATTTCCGTTGTAAACAATTCCCATTTTCAATATTTTCTTACGTGCAACCTTATCGTAATCACTTCACCTCTAAAATTGACCAAATTATTATCTTGATCGAGTATTTGAAGAGTTATATTATCTATTGAACGTGTGTTTATTGGTAAATAGATAACGTTTACAGGTTCTTGAACTATTTTATAACCAGGTGGAACAATTGGGAAAAACTCATATAACGTATGTGCTTGATGGTCATTTAAATATGCACCGCTAATAATATTGCATTCGATTCGTATTGAATTAATTTTAAGAATATCAACCGGCAGATCAGATTCATGTTGAATATTTGGCTGCAAAACATCGTTTTTAAATCCCAATAATTTATAGATTGAATCTTTAGGAGTAAAGTTTATGGTTCGATTGCATTTTAACAAACACTTTAAAGTATTATTATTAGCTTTCATTTCAAAAACGATTCCTTTGCTCTCTACTTCACTCTTTATATATTCAGCAATATCTGTTAACTCATACGAACCCACAGGCAAAGTAACAATAAAATCATCTATGTACATTTTGTTATGATCCACATCTATATTCGGAATGGAATTAAAAGTTTGAAAATTAACCAAACCTAATTCATAATTTTCACTTTCGGATAGCTGTATTGGAGGAAAATAATTTGTAGATAACACTGATCCGTTACCAGACAGTGAAAGGGTAAACGACATCGTTGTATGGTTGGATATCAAATGAACAATTTTCGAACAACTGATATTTATTTATCATTGATATAATTGATTACAGAGAAATTTTAAACATAAGTGACCACACACAAATGTGTTATAGTTTTGAAAAGTTTCATAGTTATAATTAACGCTACCTCCTAGATATTTAACAACTTCCGCTGGTGGTCGAAGATTTCCAAAGCTATCAAAATACATAACATTACTTCCTAGCTTTCTGTAGCATACCCAATGGGTACCAGGACCGTTCTTATCATCTAAATTTACAATCCCACACTCGTTCTTATTAACTTTCTTTGGCAGATCGTTTCTCATAAACACTCCACGAAAATGTTTTATTTTAAGCTGTTTTGCATAGCAGTAAAGCTCACTATCGGTTAACGCTCTATCGGGTAGCTTATTAATTAGTTTTTTGAATTTTTAAAGATGTTTTTAGGAGGTGATGTATATAATCCATAGCCTTTCTTATAAGGCTGCATATATAAACCCTGACCACCAACTTTTACTGCTTCCATAGCTTTATTATGGCGTTGGTTTTCTTCGAGTAACTTTTTTGCTGCGCTAGCATCGTTAACAGCTTTAGCAATACCAGCAGCCCCCCCAGCTAGTGCTCCAATCGCGCTTAACCCCGCAAAAATAGGAACAAGCATTGGTAAAAATCCTCCAGTTTTAGGAATAGATATAATTCTTGACTTTTTTATATTGTGCTTACCACCAGCTCTTTTTACTAAAGCATTAACAGTATTCAACGCACATTTAATTGCAGTTTTTGAATCGGTTGGTTTTGCATCTTTAACCGCTTTTTTCGACATGCTTATAAGTTTCTTTAAAGACAAAAGTTTCTGTTTCTTTTTGAAGGTTGTATTTAATTTTTTATTTGTATTTTCAGAAAAACTCTGCCCCATACCGAGTTTAGATTTTGCTTTCATTGCATTTGCCACAGACCATGCAATTACTTTCTCACCCATATTAGCGTCTTTTGCAAAAACTCGCTTCCAAGCTTTTTCGGCTAATATTTTATCAGCTTTATGTCGATTAGCAAGGTTATCTTTATTTTGTGAATATGCAATATCATGCTCCTTACACGAAGCATCAAGAGGATTTATACCAGGATCCCCATTTTGTAAACGCTTTGTCAATTTGGTGCCGGGGCCACAGTACTGATATCCTGGTACATGCATCTCAAAAGGAAGATTATTAATTGCCCAATTAAGTATTCCTCTTCCTTTGACTGTCTTTCGTTTAGTAGTTTTTTTCTTATTCTTACGATCCATCTTTACCCATTAACATTCACTAATCAATTGATTATATTTGTATTGCGTAATGATGTATATAACCAGTTACAATCAAGATGCGATTCAATAAACAACAAGATACGCTAAAAATTACAAATTACGATTTGTTAGCAGACAATAAAATGTCTATACAAAAAAGACATGGGGAATTATTACCAAATACCATAAGATGTATTATTTGCGGACCTTCAAATTGTGGAAAAACGAATGTTTTATTATCCCTGCTTATGCATATAAACGGTCTTCGTTTTGAAAATGTTTATATTTATTCAAAATCTTTATATCAACCTAAGTATGAATTGCTGCGAAAAATATTAGAACCGATTGAAAATATTGGATATTTTACATTTTCGGAAAATGAATGTATTATGCCCCCAAACGAAGCTAAAAGAAATTCTATATTCATATTTGATGATGTTGCTTGTGAAAAACAAAACCATATAAGAGAGTATTTTAGTATGGGGCGTCACAAAGATGTTGATAGTTTTTATTTATGTCAAACATATAGTCGTATCCCTAAACATCTCATCAGAGATAACACAAATTTAATAATTATTTTTAAACAAGATGATTTAAATCTACGACATGTATATGACGATCATGTTAATACCGACATGAAATATGATGAATTTCAGAACTTGTGTAGGTTCTGTTGGAAAGACAAATTTGGTTTCTTAGTTATAGACAAAGATGCAGATGTTAATATGGGGCGCTATCGTCAGGGATTTGATTGTTTTGTGGATATAAGTAAATAACAACCATATTTAAAAAAGTTCTTTAAATATGTGAATATAAAGATATATAAATCATTACAGCTTTGACACTTAAACAGTTTAATTGTCTAACATCTTAATTTTCTACAAAACTTGACTTCAATGATTGAGCTTAACATACAACTTAACATCTAACTTAAGTTAAATCGTTTAACTTGACGTTGAACTTAACTTAAACGTATGAACTTAACCTAAAACTTGACCTCAAACATAACTTACACAAAGAACTTAACATCAAACTTGACATAATTTTTTCAACTTGACCTTCATCTCAACACATTTGAAGTTAAAATACAACTTTATATCAAACTTGTCATAACATGTCGGTAGTAGAAAGCAATGAGAAAAAAAATATTTTGCGGAAGATTGTATCAACTAGTAATGCCATTCGAAGAAAACATCGATTATTAAAATTGGGCAAAATGGTGTCGGATGACGAGTTGAACTATAAATTAAGTTCAGTTACCAATCCGTTAAACAAATTAGTTGAAGTGGCGAAAAGCACCAACTTATTGAGACAATTACAAGTTAATAACATTAAAGAGGATAATGATAACAAAAACATTATCAGTAAATATGAAAAACTTTCAACGATAAAAAGTGAAACACCAAATCTTGATCATGTTTTTGGTGTAAGAGTGGTAAACAATACACAAATGATTGGTGACAGCCCAATATATTTCAACGATAGTAAAATCAATGTAAAGGATTTTAGTTGCCCGATTTCTGAGGGTCTACTAGAGTTACTGTTTAAGAAGTTACCTAATGATGATATTATTACTGAAAATGACTATGCTAATTACAAAGAAATATTGATAACATCTAACGGTCATAAACAAAAATATAAATCTAACGGTAAAATTTCCGCATCAAAAGGAGAGAAATATCGCAAATATATATCAAAACTATTTGAAGATGATAAAAGTAGCAGATCAAAAAGAAGAAGATCATCGATGAAATTAGAAAATGCGCAAGGTTTTGGGTTACCTAAAAGTTTGAAAATAGAAGGTTTGCCTTCTAATATAGATTATGCATATTGGGACGATCCAAATGAATTAGTTGATCGTCTAAGATTATTAATTGCATCGCAAGCAGCTGGAAACAACAACCATCAAAATGAAATAATATCAATAGTCGAAGAGTTACGAGAAGCGGGTATTATATATTAATAACAATTTAAGTTAATTGTTTAGTTGCATTTAAAGTCAAGATTGTTTAACATGAGTGTTGATAAGTTTGGTAATCATTGGACAAATGATAAAACTGATAAAAGCTTACGCGGCAGCATTCTACCACACGGTCCTCCTGGAGTTGGATTTCTTTTAACAAATGATGAACATTTTAACATTAATAATAAACTCTTACGGAATGTAGCAAATCCAGAAGCTGCAAATGATGCTACTAATAAATATTATGTAGACAATACAGCCCAAAATATTAATAAAAATATACAAAAAGTCTATAACAATATGACTCAACTAATAAATGATGTAATGGTTATAAAGAATATGCTATCAGTTATCAGTAATAAAAGTGAAACAACAGCAACACTAGCAGAAAACAATTTTAAAGAATATCAAAATCTTATCGAGCAAACCAGTAAACATATTATTTATTTAGAAGCTCAGATAACTTTATTAAAATCTCAACTTAAGAATATATAATTAAATATAAAAAATCTTTATATAAATAAATTATTTTGATGTTATCACATTATTAAATGATATGTGAAGATGAGTGAAGCAAAAGAACAATTAGTAAAAGAATTGCATGCTCCTGCCAGAAGAAATTATCGTAGAAGACACGTAATTATCAAAGGTTTGGATGAATCATGGCAAGCAGATTTGGTTGAGATGATTTCATATGCAAAAGTAAACAAAGGTTACAATTACATGCTAACGGTTATTGATAATTTTTCAAAATATGCATGGGCTGTTCCTTTAAAACGAAAATCAGCTGGGGATGTAGTTCAAGCTATGACAAAAATATTATCTAGCGGACGAAGTCCTCAAAACTTGCAAACTGATCATGGTAAAGAATTCTATAACTCCAAATTTAAAGCTCTCTTAGCGGCATACCATGTAAATCATTATTCGACATATAGTAATTTGAAGGCGAGTATTTGTGAAAGATTTAACCGTACCCTGAAAGAGAAAATGTGGAAAAGATTCAGCTTACAAGGATCATATAAATGGGTAAACATCATATCATCATTATTAGAAGACTATAATAATTCAATACATCGAACTATCGGGATGAAACCTGTAGATGTAAACAGCAATAATGAAAAAGAAGTTCTCAGAAAATCTTTCAATCGCATAAAAATGGTGGATCCTACTAAGCCAAAATTTGGATTGGGTGAACGAGTACGTGTTAGTAAATATAAGGAAGTGTTTGAAAAAGGGTACACGCCCAATTGGTCTACAGAAGTATTTACTATCGACAAAATTTTGTTAACTCATCCGAAAACGTATAGAATTAAAGACTATCAAAATAATCCAATCGAGGGGTGTTTTTACGAACAAGAATTATTGAGAGTTAAAAATCCTGACATATACCTCGTAGAAAAAATACTAAAAAGACGTGGTGACAATTTATTAGTTAAATGGTTAGGATTTGATAGTTCTCATAATTCTTGGATAAAAAAAAGTAATATGTAATAAGTTATAAGTTATATTATATAATTTGTAGTAAAAAAAAAAAAAAAATGAATAAATATTTAATATTTTATTATCATTAATTTCCATTCAAAAAAAAAATAAAAATAAAAATAAACACTAATTTGTATCACTATTAACATTATTACGCATCGGCTGTCCAAATTTGGTTAGTAGCAGATTCAGGCGTGCTTCATCAATTTTTCCATCCAAATAATATTCGCAAGCTTCGATGGCGTTGTGACAATCCATTTCTTTTTTTGCACTTTCTTCATGGTCCAGCACTGGATTCAGCCTGTTTTGTTCGAGGCAATACTCCATAGCCAAAATATTTAGGAGCCCCATATGATGTCTCACTCTATTTTCAAAAGAATTTTCTTCACCCTCATGTTCTTTATTTAGATTATCCAATGCATAGCAAGTCCACATTTTTATTTTTACTAATTATAAAATAACAAAATAAAAAATATATGTATTAGTCAAAACAATGAAAATGTCAAAATAAATATACTTACCAAAGCACGTCAACTTTTATTTTATTGAAGTATCTATCTTTGGTGGAGTTCAATTGATGAATAAACAATTTAAATTTATATCGCAGAATATTTCATTTTCAACAATAAAATGCGCAACCAATCACAAACAATAATTATTTTGTGTGAAACAGTAAATAAAAAAATTATTTAAAATTAATATGCGCAGCTTGGTATTGAAAAACGCGTTGTTTTAGACGCCCCAGGCGTTTTTTAGCTGCATCAGCAAATGTTCCAGATTCCCCGATGCACTTTTTATCAGCCAGCTTTTTATCCACACAGTACAAAGAATACCGACATTTATCACACAAAATTCTCAGAATTATACATGATAACGCATGGCGGCATCATTTGTGTTCCAGCGTCCCCTTTTTACACTACTACTATCATAAAAATTCTGAACTAAAATTGTCTTCCATAATTTTAAATAGATGAATTAAAATGATGTGCAATATCTGAAGTAACATCATAAAAATTCTGAATTAAAATTATATGCGACACAAAATAAATGTGAATTAAAAATGTTTTACATAGTTTTAGATAGAAGAAAAAAATGATGTGCAGCATGCAAAGTAACATCATAAAAATTTTGAATTAAAATTATATGCAACATAATAAATATTTTGAATTAAAATTGTTGAAAGTAATTTTAATTAAAAGATTTATAATGATGTGAAGCATCTGAGTTAACATAATAAAGTATCTGAATTAAATTTATATTTAACATAATAAAAATTTTGAATTAAAAATGTACAACATAATTTTATATAGAATAATTTACATTATGTTCAATACAATTTTAAATGAAATAATTAAAATCACGTTGTAATAAAAAGAATGCTTTGGCAAAAATATATATTAAATATAATTTATTACAAACTGAAAGGTTTTAAATTATAATTAAGTAAAATAATATTCAACAGAAATGCTATACATTATACTAATTTTCAAAATATAATATTGACGGAATTTAACATTTCATCACGCTTGATTTTGTCTAATTTAAATTGTCTGTTTAAAAAGTAAAATGGCTTGCCATAAAAAATACGATTTTTGCAGGCCAAATTTCCATCTAAAAAATAATTTAGCTTGCTGCAGTTCTATATACGCGGTTGCATATGACAAGTTTTTAAAAAGACCGCCGCAAACCAAAAAACATGTTTAAAATTCTCGTACTGATTTAAATTTTTATTAACCAAAAATACAAATTTTGCAAGCCAAATTTTTATTTAAAAAATAATATAGCTTGCTGCAGTTATATATACGCGGTGGAACATATCAAGTTTTGAAAAATACCGCCGCAAACCGAAAAAAATGTTTAAAATTCTCGTACCGATTTAAATTTTTATTAACCAAAAATACGATTTTTGCAAGCCTAATTTTTATCTAAAAAATAATATAGCTTGCTGCAGTGCTATATACGCGGTTGCGTATAACAAGGTTTAAAAAAAAACCGCCGCAAACCGAAAAAAAATGTTTAAAATTCTCGTACTGATTTAAAATTTTATTAACCAAAAATACAAATTTTGCAAGCCAAATTTCTATTTAAAAAATAATATAGTTTGCTGCAGTTATATATACGCGGTGGAAAATGACAAGTTTTGAAAAATACCGCCGCAAACCAAAAAAAATGTTTAAAATTCTCGTACTGATTTAAATTTTTATTAACCAAAAATACGATTTATGCAAGCCTAACTTTCATCTAAAAAATAATATAGCTTGCTGCAGTTCCATATACGCGGTTGAACATATCAAGTTTTAAAAAGTACCGCCGCAAACCGAAAAAAATGTTTAAAATTCTCGTACCGATTTAAATTTTTATTAACCAAAAATACGATTTTTGCAAGCCAAATTTCTATTTAAAAAATAATATAGCTTGCTGCAGTTCTATATACGCGGTTGCATATGACAAGTTTTTAAAAAGACCGCCGCAAATTGATTTTTTTTTTAAATTATCGTACTGATTTAAAATTTTATCAACTAAAAATACAAATTTTGCAAGCCAAATTTCTATTTAAAAAATAATATAGCTTGCTGCAGTTCCATATACGCGGTTGAATATGGCAAGTTTTGAAAAACACCGCCGCAAACCGAAAAAAATGTTTAAAATTCTCGTACCGATTTAAATTTTTATTAACCAAAAATACGATTTTTGCAAGCCTAATTTTTATCTAAAAAATAATATAGCTTGCTGCAGTGCTATATACGGGGTTGCGTATAACAAGTTTTGAAAAAAAACCGCCGCAAACCGAAAAAAAATGTTTAAAATTCTCGTACTGATTTAAAATTTTATTAACCAAAAATACGATTTTTGCAAGCCAAATTTCCATCTAAAAAATAATTTAGCTTGCTGCAGTTCTATATACGCGGTTGCATATGACAAGTTTTTAAAGAAACCGCTGCAAACCAGACAAAATGTTTAAAATTTTCGTAGTGATTTAAATTTTTATTAATCAAAAATACAAATTTTGCAAGCCAAATTTCTATTTAAAAAATAATATAGCTTGCTGCAGTTCCATATACGCCGTTGAACATAACAAGGTTTGAAAAATACCGCCGCAAACCAAAAAAAATTTTTAAAATTCTCGTACTGATTTAAATTTTTATTAACCAAAAATACGATTTTTACAAGCCTAATTTTTATCTAAAAAATAATATAGCTTGCAGCAGATCTATATACGCCGTTGCGTATAACAAGTTTAGAAAAAACCGCCGCAAACCAAAAAAAAATGTTTAAAATTCTCGTGCTGATTTAAAATTTTATTAACCAAAAATACGATTTTTGCAAGCCAAATTTCCATCTAAAAAATAATTTAGCTTGCTGCAGTTCTATATACGCGGTTGCATATGACAAGTTTTTAAAAAAACCGCTGCAAACCAGACAAAATGTTTAAAATTTTCGTAGTGATTTAAATTTTTATTAATCAAAAATACAAATTTTGCAAGCCAAATTTCTATTTAAAAAATAATATAGCTTGCTGCAGTTCCATATACGCGGTTGAACATAACAAGGTTTGAAAAATACCGCCGCAAACCAAAAAAAATTTTTAAAATTCTCGTACTGATTTAAATTTTTATTAACCAAAAATACGATTTTTACAAGCCTAATTTTTATCTAAAAAATAATATAGCTTGCAGCAGATCTATATACGCCGTTGCGTATAACAAGTTTAGAAAAAACCGCCGCAAACCAAAAAAAAATGTTTAAAATTCTCGTGCTGATTTAAATTTTTATTAACCAAAAATACGATTTTTGCAAGCCTAATTTTCATCTAAAATATAATATAGCTTGCTGCAGTGCTATATACGCGGTTGCGTATAACAAGTTTTAAAAAAGACCGCCGCAAACCGAAAAAAAAATGTTTAAAATTCTCGTACTGATTTAAAATTTGCTTAACCAAAAATACAAATTTTGCAAGCCAAATTTCTATTTAAAAAATAATATAGCTTGCTGCAGTTCCATATACGCGGTTGAACATGACAAGTTTTGAAAAACACCGCCGCAAACCGAAAAAAATGTTTAAAATTCTCGTACCGATTTAAATTTTTATTAACCAAAAATACAAATTTTGCAAGCCAAATTTCTATTTAAAAAATAATATAGCTTGCTGCAGTTATATATACGCGGTGGAACATATCAAGTTTTGAAAAATACCGCCGCAAACCGAAAAAAATGTTTAAAATTCTCGTACCGATTTAAATTTTTATTGACCAAAAATACGATTTTTGCAAGCCAAATTTTTATCTAAAAAATAATATAGCTTGCTGCAGTGCTATATACGCGGTTGCGTATAACAAGTTTTAAAAAAAAACCGCCGCAAACCGAAAAAAAATGTTTAAAATTCTCGTACTGATTTAAAATTTTATTAACCAAAAATACGATTTTTGTAAGCCAAATTTCCATCTAAAAAATAATTTAGCTTGCTGCAGTTCTATATACGCGGTTGCATATGACAAGTTTTTAAAAAAACCGCCGCAAACCAAAAAAAATGTTTAAAATTTTCGTAGTGATTTAAATTTTTATTAATCAAAAATACAAATTTTGCAAGCCAAATTTCTATTTAAAAAATAATATAGCTTGCTGCAGTTCCATATACGCGGTTGAACAAAACAAGTTTTGAAAAATACCGCCGCAAACCAAAAAAAATGTTTAAAATTCTCGAGCTGATTTAAATTTTTATTAACCAAAAATACGATTTTTGCAAGCCTAATTTTCATCTAAAATATAATTTAGCTTGCTGCAGTTCTAAATACGCCGTTGCGTATAACAAGTTTTAAAAAAGACCGCCGCAAACAAAAAAAAATATTTAAAATTCTCGTACTGATTTAAATTTTTATTAACCAAAAATACAAATTTTGCAAGCCAAATTTCTATTTAAAAAATAATATAGTTTGCTGCAGTTATATATACGCGGTGGAAAATGACAAGTTTTGAAAAATACCGCCGCAAACCAAAAAAAATGTTTAAAATTCTCGTACTGATTTAAATTTTTATTAACCAAAAATACGATTTATGCAAGCCTAACTTTCATCTAAAAAATAATATAGCTTGCTGCAGTTCCATATACGCGGTTGAACATATCAAGTTTTAAAAAGTACCGCCGCAAACCGAAAAAAATGTTTAAAATTCTCGTACCGATTTAAATTTTTATTAACCAAAAATACGATTTTTGCAAGCCAAATTTCTATTTAAAAAATAATATAGCTTGCTGCAGATCTATATACGCGGTTGCATATGACAAGTTTTTGAAAAGACCGCCGCAAATTGATTTTTTTTTTTTAAATTATCATACTGATTTAAAATTTTATCAACTAAAAATACAAATTTTGCAAGCCAAATTTCTATTTAAAAAATAATATAGCTTGCTGCAGTTCCATATACGCGGTTGAATATGGCAAGTTTTGAAAAACACCGCCGCAAACCGAAAAAAATGTTTAAAATTCTCGTACCGATTTAAATTTTTATTAACCAAAAATACGATTTTTGTAAGCCTAATTTTTATCTAAAAAATAATATAGCTTGCTGCAGTGCTATATACGGGGTTGCGTATAACCACTTTTGAAAAAAAACCGCCGCAAACCGAAAAAAAATGTTTAAAATTCTCGTACTGATTTAAAATTTTATTAACCAAAAATACGATTTTTGCAAGCCAAATTTCCATCTAAAAAATAATTTAGCTTGCTGCAGTTCTATATACGCGGTTGCATATGACAAGTTTTTAAAAAAACCGCTGCAAACCAGACAAAATGTTTAAAATTTTCGTAGTGATTTAAATTTTTATTAATCAAAAATACAAATTTTGCAAGCCAAATTTCTATTTAAAAAATAATATAGCTTGCTGCAGTTCCATATACGCGGTTGAACATAACAAGGTTTGAAAAATACCGCCGCAAACCAAAAAAATTTTTTAAAATTCTCGTACTGATTTAAATTTTTATTAACCAAAAATACGATTTTTACAAGCCTAATTTTTATCTAAAAAATAATATAGCTTGCAGCAGTTCTATATACGCGGTTGAACATAACAAGTTTTGAAAAATACCGCCGCAAACCGAAAAAAATGTTTAAAATTCTCGTGCTGATTTAAATTTTTATTAACCAAAAATACGATTTTTGCAAGCCTAATTTTCATCTAAAATATAATTTAGCTTGCTGCAGATCTATATACGCCGTTGCGTATAACAAGTTTAGAAAAAACCGCCGCAAACCAAAAAAAAATGTTTAAAATTCTCGTGCTGATTTAAATTTTTATTAACCAAAAATACGATTTTTGCAAGCCTAATTTTCATCTAAAATATAATATAGCTTGCTGCAGTGCTATATACGCGGTTGCGTATAACAAGTTTTAAAAAAGACCGCCGCAAACCGAAAAAAAATGTTTAAAATTCTCGTACTGATTTAAAATTTGCTTAACCAAAAATACAAATTTTGCAAGCCAAATTTCTATTTAAAAAATAATATAGCTTGCTGCAGTTTCATATACGCGGTTGAACATGACAAGTTTAGAAAAACACCGCCGCAAACCGAAAAAAATGTTTAAAATTCTCGTACCGATTTAAATTTTTATTAACCAAAAATACGATTTTTGTAAGCCCAATTTCTATCTAAAAAATAATATAGCTTGCAGCAGTTTTATATACGCGGTTGAACATAACAAGTTTTGAAAAATACCGCCGCAAACCGAAAAAAATGTTTAAAATTCTCGTGCTGATTTAAATTTTTATTAACCAAAAATACAAATTTTGCAAGCCAAATTTCTATTTAAAAAATAATATAGCTTGCTGCAGTTATATATACGCGGTGGAACATATCAAGTTTTGAAAAATACCGCCGCAAACCGAAAAAAATGTTTAAAATTCTCGTACCGATTTAAATTTTTATTGACCAAAAATACGATTTTTGCAAGCCTAATTTTTATCTAAAAAATAATATAGCTTGCTGCAGTGCTATATACGCGGTTGCGTATAACAAGTTTTAAAAAAAAACCGCCGCAAACCGAAAAAAAATGTTTAAAATTCTCGTACTGATTTAAAATTTTATTAACCAAAAATACGATTTTTGTAAGCCAAATTTCCATCTAAAAAATAATTTAGCTTGCTGCAGTTCTATATACGCGGTTGCATATGACAAGTTTTTAAAAAAACCGCCGCAAACCAAAAAAAATGTTTAAAATTTTCGTAGTGATTTAAATTTTTATTAATCAAAAATACAAATTTTGCAAGCCAAATTTCTATTTAAAAAATAATATAGCATGCTGCAGTTCCATATACGCGGTTGAACAAAACAAGTTTTGAAAAATACCGCCGCAAACCAAAAAAAATGTTTAAAATTCTCGAGCTGATTTAAATTTTTATTAACCAAAAATACGATTTTTGCAAGCCTAATTTTCATCTAAAATATAATTTAGCTTGCTGCAGTTCTAAATACGCCGTTGCGTATAACAAGTTTTAAAAAAGACCGCCGCAAACAAAAAAAAATATTTAAAATTCTCGTACTGATTTAAATTTTTATTAACCAAAAATACAAATTTTGCAAGCCAAATTTCTATTTAAAAAATAATATAGTTTGCTGCAGTTATATATACGCGGTGGAAAATGACAAGTTTTGAAAAATACCGCCGCAAACCAAAAAAAATGTTTAAAATTCTCGTACTGATTTAAATTTTTATTAACCAAAAATACGATTTATGCAAGCCTAACTTTCATCTAAAAAATAATATAGCTTGCTGCAGTTCCATATACGCGGTTGAACATATCAAGTTTTAAAAAGTACCGCCGCAAACCGAAAAAAATGTTTAAAATTCTCGTACCGATTTAAATTTTTATTAACCAAAAATACGATTTTTGCAAGCCAAATTTCTATTTAAAAAATAATATAGCTTGCTGCAGTTCTATATACGCGGTTGCATATGACAAGTTTTTGAAAAGACCGCCGCAAATTGATTTTTTTTTTTAAATTATCATACTGATTTAAAATTTTATCAACTAAAAATACAAATTTTGCAAGCCAAATTTCTATTTAAAAAATAATATAGCTTGCTGCAGTTCCATATACGCGGTTGAATATGGCAAGTTTTGAAAAACACCGCCGCAAACCGAAAAAAATGTTTAAAATTCTCGTACCGATTTAAATTTTTATTAACCAAGAATACGATTTTTGCAAGCCTAATTTTTATCTAAAAAATAATATAGCTTGCTGCAGTGCTATATACGGGGTTGCGTATAACAAGTTTTGAAAAAAAACCGCCGCAAACCGAAAAAAAATGTTTAAAATTCTCGTACTGATTTAAAATTTTATTAACCAAAAATACGATTTTTGCAAGCCAAATTTCCATCTAAAAAATAATTTAGCTTGCTGCAGTTCTATATACGCGGTTGCATATGAGAAGTTTTTAAAAAAACCGCTGCAAACCAGACAAAATGTTTAAAATTTTCGTAGTGATTTAAATTTTTATTAATCAAAAATACAAATTTTGCAAGCCAAATTTCTATTTAAAAAATAATATAGCTTGCTGCAGTTCCATATACGCGGTTGAACATAACAAGGTTTGAAAAATACCGCCGCAAACCAAAAAAAATGTTTAAAATTCTCGTACTGATTTAAATTTTTATTAACCAAAAATACGATTTTTATAAGCCTAATTTTTATCTAAAAAATAATATAGCTTGCATCAGTTCTATATACGCGGCTGAACATAACAAGTTTTGAAAAATACCGCCGCAAACCGAAAAAAATGTTTAAAATTCTCGTGCTGATTTAAATTTTTATTAACCAAAAATACGATTTTTGCAAGCCTAATTTTCATCTAAAATATAATTTAGCTTGCTGCAGATCTATATACGCCCTTGCGTATAACAAGTTTAGAAAAAACCGCCGCAAACCAAAAAAAAATGTTTAAAATTCTCGTGCTGATTTAAATTTTTATTAACCAAAAATACGATTTTTGCAAGCCTAATTTTCATCTAAAATATAATATAGCTTGCTGCAGTGCTATATACGCGGTTGCGTATAACAAGTTTTAATATAGACCGCCGCAAACCGAAAAAAAATGTTTAAAATTCTCGTACTGATTTAAAATTTGCTTAACCAAAAATACAAATTTTGCAAGCCAAATTTCTATTTAAAAAATAATATAGCTTGCTGCAGTTCCATATACGCGGTTGAACATGACAAGTTTTGAAAAACACCGCCGCAAACCGAAAAAAATGTTTAAAATTCTCGTACCGATTTAAATTTTTATTAACCAAAAATACGATTTTTGTAAGCCCAATTTCTATCTAAAAAATAATATAGCTTGCAGCCGTTTTATATACGCGGTTGAACATAACAAGTTTTGAAAAATACCGCCGCAAACCGAAAAAAATGTTTAAAATTCTCGTGCTGATTTAAATTTTTATTAACCAAAAATCCAAATTTTGCAAGCCAAATTTCTATTTAAAAAATAATATAGCTTGCTGCAGTGCTATATACGCGGTTGCGTATAACAAGTTTTAAAAAAAAAATTGCCGCAAACCGAAAAAAAATGTTTAAAATTCTCGTACTGACTTAAAATTTTATTAACCAAAAATACGATTTTTGCAAGCCTAATTTTTATCTAAAATATAATTTAGCTTGCTGCAGTTATATATACGCCGTTGCGTATAACAAGTTTTAAAAAATACCGCCGCAAACCGAAAAAAAATGTTTCAAATTCTCGTACTGATTTAAAATTTTATTAATTAAAAATACGATTTTTGAAAACCAAATTTCCATCTAAAAAATAATATAGCTTGCTGTAGTTGTATATATGCGGTTGCATATGACAAGTTTCAAAAAAGACCGCCGCAAACCAATTTTTTTTTTTTAAATTCTCGTACTGATTTAAAATTTTATTAACCAAAAATACAAATTTTGCAAGCCAAATTTTTATTTAAAAAATAATATAGCTTGCTGCAGTTATATATACGCGGTGGAACATGACAAATTTTGAAAAATACCGCCGCAAACCGAAAAAAATATTAAAAATTCTCGTACTGATTTAAATTTTTATTAACCAAAAATACGATTTTTGCAAGCCTAATTTTTATCTAAAAAATAATATAGCTTGCTGCAGTGCTATATACGCGGTTGCGTATAACAAGTTTAAAAAAAAAACCGCCGCAAACCAAAAAAAAATGTTTAAAATTCTTGTACTGATTTAAAATTTTATTAACCAAAAATACGATTTTTGCAAGCCTAATTTTTAACTAAAATATAATTTAGCTTGCTGCAGTTATATATACGCCATTGCGTATAACAAGTTTTAAAAAATACCACCGCAAACCGAAAAAAATGTTTAAAATTCTCGTACTGATTTAAATTTTTATTAACCAAAAATACGATTTATGCAAGCCTAACTTTCATCTAAAAAATAATATAGCTTGCTGCAATTCTATATACGCGGTTGCGTATAACAAGTTTTAAAAAAGACAGCCGCAAACCGAAAATTTTTTTTTAAAATTCTCGTACTGATTTAAAATTTTATTAATTAAAAATACGATTTTTGCAAGCCAAGTTTCCATTCAAAAAATAATATAGCTTGCTGCAGTTGTATATATGCGGTTGCATATGACAAGTTTCAAAAAAGACCGCCGCAAACCAAAAAAAAATGTTTAAAATTTTCGTAGTGATTTAAATTTTTATTAATCAAAAATACAAATTTTGCAAGCCAAATTTCTATTTAAAAAATAATTTAGCTTACTGCAATTCCATATACGCGGTTGAACATAGCAAGTTTTGAAAAACACCGCCGCAAACCGAAAAAAATGTTTAAAATTCTCGTACTTTTTATTAACCAAACATACGATTTTTGCAAGCCTAATTTTTATCTAAAAAATAATATAGCTTGCTGCAGTAGTATATACGCGGTTGCGTATAACAAGTTTTAAAAAAAACCGCCGCAAACCGAAAAAAAATATTTAAAATTCTCGTAGTGATTTAAAATTTTATTAATCAAAAATACGATTTTTGTAAGCCGAATTTCCATCTAAAAAATAATATAGCTTGCAGCAGTTCTATATACGCGGTTGAACAAAACACGTTTTGAAAAATACCGCCGCAAACCGAAAAAAATGTTTAAAATTCTCGTGCTGATTTAAATTTTTATTAACCAAACATACGATTTTTGCAAGCCTAATTTTTATCTAAAAAATAATATAGCTTGCTGCAGTGGTATATACGCGGTTGCGTATAACAAGTTTTAAAAAAAACAGCCGCAAACCGAAAAAAAAATGTTTAAAATTCTCGTACTGATTTAAAATATTATTAATTAAAAATACGATTTTTGCAAGCCAAATTTCCATCTAAAAAATAATATAGCTTGCTGCAGTTCTATATATTCGGTTGCATATGACTGGTTTCAAAAAAGACCGCCGCAAACCGAATTTTTTTTTTTAAATTCTCGTACTGATTTAAAATTTGCTTAACCAAAAATACAAATTTTGCAAGCCAAATTTCTATTTAAAAAATAATATAGCTTGCTGCAGTTCCATATACGCGGTTGAACATGACAAGTTTTGAAAAACACCGCCGCAAACCGAAAAAAATGTTTAAAATTCTCGTACCGATTTAAATTTTTATTAACCAAAAATACGATTTTTGTAAGCCCAATTTCTATCTAAAAAAAATATAGCTTGCAGCAGTTTTATATACGTGGTTGAACATAACAAGTTTTGAAAAATACCGCCGCAAACCGAAAAAAAATGTTTAAAATTCTCGTACTGATTTAAAATTTGCTTAACCAAAAATACAAATTTTGCAAGCCAAATTTCTACTTAAAAAATAATATAGCTTGCTGCAGTTATATATACGCGGTGGAACATGACAAGTTTTGAAAAATACCGCCGCAAACCGAAAAAAATGTTAAAAATTCTCGTACTGATTTAAATTTTTATTAACCAAAAATACGATTTTTGCAAGCCTAATTTTTATCTAAAAAATAATATAGCTTGCTGCAGTGCTATATACGCGGTTGCGTATGACAAGTTTTAAAAAAAAAAACCGCCGCAAACCGAAAAAAAATGTTTAAAATTCTCGTACTGACTTAAAATTTTATTAACCAAAAATACGATTTTTGCAAGCCTAATTTTTATCTAAAATATAATTTAGCTTGCTGCAGTTATATATACGCCGTTGCGTATAACAAGTTTTAAAAAATACCGCCGCAAACCGAAACAAAATGTTTCAAATTCTCGTACTGATTTAAAATTTTATTAATTAAAAATACGATTTTTGAAAGCCAAATTTCCATATAAAAAATAATATAGCTTGCTGAAGTTGTATATATGCGGTTGAACATAACAAGTTTTGAAAAATACCGCCGCAAACCGAAAAAAAATGTTTAAAATTCTCGTACTGACTTAAAATTTTATTAACCAAAAATACGATTTTTGCAAGCCTAATTTTTATCTAAAGCATAATTTAGCTTGCTGCAGTTATATATACGCCGTTGCGTATAACAAGTTTTAAAAAAGACCGCCGCAAACCGAAAAAAAATGTTTAAAATTCTCGTACTGATTTAAAATTTTATTAATCAAAAATACGATTTTTGTAAGCCGAATTTCCATCTAAAAAATGATATAGCTTGCAGCAGTTCTATATACGCGGTTGAACATAACAAGTTTTGAAAAATACCGCCGCAAACCGAAAAAAATGTTTAAAATTCTCGTGCTGATTTAAATTTTTATTAACCAAAAATACAAGTTTTGCAAGCCTAATTTTCATCTAAAATATAATTTAACTTGCTGCAGTTCTATATACGCCATTGCATATAGCAAGTTTTAAAAAAGACCGCCGCAAACCAAAAAACATGTTTAAAATTCTCGTACTGATTTAAATATTTATTAACCATAAATACAAATTTTGCAAGCCAAATTTTTATTTAAAAAATTATATAGCTTGCTGCAGTTATATATACGCGGTGGAACATGACAAGTTTTGAAAAATACCACCGCAAACCAAAAAAAATGTTTAAAATTCTCGTACTGATTTAAATTTATATTAACTAAAATTACGATTTATGCAAGCCTAACTTTCATCTAAAAAGTAATATAGCTTGCTGCAGTTCCATATACGCGGTTGAACATAACAAATTTTGAAAAATACCGCCGCAAACCAAAAAAAATGTGTAAAAATCTCGTACTGATTTAAATTTTTATTAACCAAAAATACGATTTTTGCAAGCCTAATTTTTATCTAACAAATAATATAGCTTGCTGCAGTGCTATATACGCGGTTGCGTATAACAAGTTTTAAAAAAGACCGCCGCAAACCGAAAAAAAAATGTTTAAAATTCTCGTACTGATTTAAAATTTTATTAACCAAAAATACGATTTTTGCAAGCAAAATTTCTATCTAAAAAATAATTTAGCTTGCTGCAGTTCTATATACGCGGTTGCATATGACAAGTTTTTAAAAAGACCGCCGCAAACCAAAAAAAAATGTTTAAAATTTTCGTAGTGATTTAAATTTTTATTAATCAAAAATACAAATTTTGCAAGCCAAATTTCTATTTAAAAAATAATATAGCTTGCTGCAGTTCCATATACGCGGTTGAACATAACAAGTTTTGAAAAATACCGCCGCAAACCAAAAAAAATGTTTAAAATTCTCATACTGATTTAAATTTTTATTAACCAAAAATACGATTTTTGCAAGCCTAATTTTTATCTAACAAATAATATAGCTTGCTGCAGTGCTATATACGCGGTTGCGTATAACAAGTTTTGAAAAACACCGCCGCAAACCAAAAAACATGTTTAAAATTCTCGTACTGATTTAAATTTTTATTAACCAAAAATACGATTTTTGCAAGCCTAATTTTTATCTAAAAAATAATATAGCTTGCTGCAGTGCTATATACTCGGTTGCGTATAACAAGTTTTAAAAAGGACTGCCGCAAACCGAAAAAAAATGTTTAAAATTCTCGTACTGATTTAAAATTTTATTAATCAAAAATACGATTTCTGTAAGCCGAATTTCCATCTAAAAAATAATATAGCTTGCAGCAGTTCTATATACGCGGTTGAACATAACAAGTTTTGAAAAATACCGCCGCAAACCGAAAAAAATGTTTAAAATTCTCGTGCTGATTTAAATTTTTATTAACCAAAAATACGATTTTTGCAAGCCTAATTTTCATCTAAAATATAATTTAGCTTGCTGCAGATCTATATACGCCGTTGCGTATAACAAGTTTTATAAAAGACCGCCGCAAACCAAAAAAAATGTTTAAAATTCTCGTACTGATTTAAATTTTTATTAACCAAAAATACAAATTTTGCAAGCCAAATTTCTATTTAAAAAATAATATAGCGTGCTGCAGTTATATATACGCGGTGGAACATATCAAGTTTTGAAAAATACCGCCGCAAACCGAAAAAATTTTTTAAAATTCTCGTACCGATTTAAATTTTTATTAACCAAAAATACGATTTTTGCAGGCCAAATTTCCATTTAAAAAATAATTTAGCTTGCTGCAGTTCTATATACGCGGTTGCATATGACAAGTTTTTAAAAAGACCGCCGCAAACCAAAAAACATGTTTAAAATTCTCGTACTGATTTAAATTTTTATTAACCAAAAATACAATTTTTGCAAGCCAAATTTTTATTTAAAAAATAATATAGCTTGCTGCAGTTATATATACGCGGTGGAACATATCAAGTTTTGAAAAATACCGCCGCAAACCGAAAAAAATGTTTAAAATTCTCGTACCGATTTAAATTTTTATTAACCAAAAATACGATTTTTGCAAGCCTAATTTTTATCTAAAAAATAATATAGCTTGCTGCAGTGCTATATACGCGGTTGCGTATAACAAGTTTTGAAAAAAAACCGCCGCAAACCGAAAAAAAATGTTTAAAATTCTCGTACTGATTTAAAATTTTATTAACCAAAAATACGATTTTTGTAAGCCAAATTTCCATCTAAAAAATAATTTAGCTTGCTGCAGTTCTATATACGCGGTTGCATATGACAAGTTTTTAAAAAAACCGCTGCAAACCAGACAAAATGTTTAAAATTTTCGTAGTGATTTAAATTTTTATTAATCAAAAATACAAATTTTGCAAGCCAAATTTCTATTTAAAAAATAATATAGCTTGCTGCAGTTCCATATACGCGGTTGAACATAACAAGGTTTGAAAAATACCGCCGCAAACCAAAAAAAAATGTTTAAAATTCTCGTACTGATTTAAATTTTTATTAACCAAAAATACGATTTTTACAAGCCTAATTTTTATCTAAAAAATAATATAGCTTGCTGCAATTCTATATACGCGGTTGCGTATAACAAGTTTTAAAAAAGACAGCCGCAAACCGAAAAATTTTTTTTAAAATTCTCGTACTGATTTAAAATTTTATTAATTAAAAATACGATTTTTGCAAGCCAAGTTTCCATTCAAAAAATAATATAGCTTGCTGCAGTTGTATATATGCGGTTGCATATGACAAGTTTCAAAAAAGACAGCCGCAAACCAATTTTTTTTTTTTAAATTCTTGTACTGATTTAAAATTTTATTAACCAAAAATACAATTTTTGCAAGCCAAATATCCATCTAAAAAATAATTTAGCTTACTGCAATTCCATATACGCGGTTGAACATAGCAAGTTTTGAAAAACACCGCCGCAAACCGAAAAAAATATTTAAAATTCTCGTACTTTTTATTAACCAAACATACGATTTTTGCAAGCCTAATTTTTATCTAAAAAATAATATAGCTTGCTGCAGTAGTATATACGCGGTTGCGTATAACAAGTTTTAAAAAAAACCGCCGCAAACCGAAAAAAAATATTTAAAATTCTCGTAGTGATTTAAAATTTTATTAATCAAAAATACGATTTTTGTAAGCCGAATTTCCATCTAAAAATAATATAGCTTGCAGCAGTTCTATATACGCGGTTGAACAAAACACGTTTTGAAAAATACCGCCGCAAACCGAAAAAAATGTTTAAAATTCTCGTGCTGATTTAAATTTTTATTAACCAAACATACGATTTTTGCAAGCCTAATTTTTATCTAAAAAATAATATAGCTTGCTGCAGTGGTATATACGCGGTTGAGTATAACAAGTTTTAAAAAAAACAGCCGCAAACCGAAAAAAAAATGTTTAAAATTCTCGTACTGATTTAAAATATTATTAATTAAAAATACGATTTTTGCAAGCCAAATTTCCATCTAAAATAGTTATTTGTATATCTAGGCTGCGAAATGACTGTTTAACGTCCGAGAGATATGTTTTTTAGCCGAGGCGTCAGCCGAGGCTAAAAAATCTGGAGGACGTTAAACACATTTCGCAGACGAGATATACACAACATTTTTTGTGCAACCGCATTACAAATATTAATAAATACGCAATAAATTTTTGGTAATTATGGTGTTTGGTTTTTTTATCCTATAATCTAGTTCCATAGTATGTTTTCGTAACTATGGAAACTGATCGGGAAAGAGAAAACGTAACTTGATTTTGAACAAACAAATGTTGCAATTATGTCATTTAAAAGTAAAATGGAGAGCGATAGTGATGTTTCTTGTACTCCTCCAGAATTAAAAGATATTGCAGCTTCTGCAATTAAAAATTTAGTGCCGGAGAAGTCTAAGAGACAATACCAAAAAACTTATGATGCATTTAATGGATGGTATTATTTTGCAGGACGCGAAATGACAGATGCAGTACCCGAAAAATTTTGGCGTCCGCTTCTAATGATAGCGGACACGAAATCGAATTTCGCGGTCGCTATGGAGTCTGTAATTACTAACATTTTAGAACGGTTGCACAAAAAATAATATAGCTTGCTGCAGTTCTATATATTCGGTTGCATATGACTGGTTTCAAAAAAGACCGCCGGAAACCGAATTTTTTTTTTTAAATTATCGTACTGATTTAAAATTTGCTTAACCAAAAATACGATTTTTGTAACCCCAATTTCTATCTAAAAAATAATATAGCTTGCAGCAGTTTTATATACGCGGTTGAACATAACAAATTTTGAAAAATACCGCCGCAAACCGAAAAAAATGTTTAAAATTCTCGTGCTGATTTTAATTTTTATTAACCAAAAATACAAATTTTGCAAGCCAAATTTCTATTTAAAAAATAATATAGCTTGCTGCAGTTATATATACGCGGTGGAACATGACAAGTTTTGAAAAATACCGCCGCAAACCGAAAAAATTTTTAAAAATTCTCGTACTGATTTAAATTTTTATTAACCAAAAATACGATTTTTGCAAGCCTAATTTTTATCTAAAAAATAATATAGCTTGCTGCAGTGCTATATACGCGGTTGCGTATGACAAGTTTTAAAAAAAAAAACCGCCGCAAACCGAAAAAAAATGTTTAAAATTCTCGTACTGACTTAAAATTTTATTAACCAAAAATACGATTTTTGCAAGCCTAATTTTTATCTAAAATATAATTTAGCTTGCTGCAGTTATATATACGCCGTTGCGTATAACAAGTTTTAAAAAATACCGCCGCAAACCGAAACAAAATGTTTCAAATTCTCGTACTGATTTAAAATTTTATTAATTAAAAATACGATTTTTGAAAGCCAAATTTCCATCTAAAAAATAATATAGCTTGCTGCAGTTGTATATATGCGGTTGAACATAACAAGTTTTGAAAAATACCGCCGCAAACCGAAAAAAAATGTTTAAAATTCTCGTACTGACTTAAAATTTTATTAACCAAAAATACGATTTTTGCAAGCCTAATTTTTATCTAAAGCATAATTTAGCTTGCTGCAGTTATATATACGCCGTTGAGTATAACAAGTTTTAAAAAAGACCGCCGCAAACCGAAAAAAAATGTTTAAAATTCTCGTACTGATTTAAAATTTTATTAATCAAAAATACGATTTTTGTAAGCCGAATTTCCATCTAAAAAATGATATAGCTTGCAGCAGTTCTATATACGCGGTTGAACATAACAAGTTTTGAAAAATACCGCCGCAAACCGAAAAAAATGTTTAAAATTCTCGTGCTGATTTAAATTTTTATTAACCAAAAATACAAGTTTTGCAAGCCTAATTTTCATCTAAAATATAATTTAACTTGCTGCAGTTCTATATACGCCATTGCATATAGCAAGTTTTAAAAAAGACCGCCGCAAACCAAAAAACATGTTTAAAATTCTCGTACTGATTTAAATATTTATTAACCATAAATACAAATTTTGCAAGCCAAATTTTTATTTAAAAAATTATATAGCTTGCTGCAGTTATATATACGCGGTGGAACATGACAAGTTTTGAAAAATACCACCGCAAACCAAAAAAAATGTTTAAAATTCTCGTACTGATTTAAATTTATATTAACTAAAATTACGATTTATGCAAGCCTAACTTTCATCTAAAAAGTAATATAGCTTGCTGCAGTTCCATATACGCGGTTGAACATAACAAATTTTGAAAAATACCGTCGCAAACCAAAAAAAATGTGTAAAAATCTCGTACTGATTTAAATTTTTATTAACCAAAAATACGATTTTTGCAAGCCTAATTTTTATCTAACAAATAATATAGCTTGCTGCAGTGCTATATACGCGGTTGCGTATAACAAGTTTTAAAAAAGACCGCCGCAAACCGAAAAAAAAATGTTTAAAATTCTCGTACTGATTTAAAATTTTATTAACCAAAAATACGATTTTTGCAAGCAAAATTTCCATCTAAAAAATAATTTAGCTTGCTGCAGTTCTATATACGCGGTTGCATATGACAAGTTTTTAAAAGGACCGCCGCAAACCAAAAAAAAATGTTTAAAATTTTCGTAGTGATTTAAATTTTTATTAATCAAAAATACAAATTTTGCAAGCCAAATTTCTATTTAAAAAATAATATAGCTTGCTGCAGTTCCATATACGCGGTTGAACATAACAAGTTTTGAAAAATACCGCCGCAAACCAAAAAAAATGTTTAAAATTCTCATACTGATTTAAATTTTTATTAACCAAAAATACGATTTTTGCAAGCCTAATTTTTATCTAACAAATAATATAGCTTGCTGCAGTGCTATATACGCGGTTGCGTATAACAAGTTTTGAAAAATACCGCCGCAAACCAAAAAACATGTTTAAAATTCTCGTACTGATTTAAATTTTTATTAACCAAAAATACGATTTTTGCAAGCCTAATTTTTATCTAAAAAATAATATAGCTTGCTGCAGTGCTATATACTCGGTTGCGTATAACAAGTTTTAAAAAGGACTGCCGCAAACCGAAAAAAAATGTTTAAAATTCTCGTACTGATTTAAAATTTTATTAATCAAAAATACGATTTCTGTAAGCCGAATTTCCATATAAAAAATAATATAGCTTGCAGCAGTTCTATATACGCGGTTGAACATAACAAGTTTTGAAAAATACCGCCGCAAACCGAAAAAAAATGTTTAAAATTCTCGTGCTGATTTAAATTTTTATTAACCAAAAATACGATTTTTGCAAGCCTAATTTTCATCTAAAATATAATTTAGCTTGCTGCAGATCTATATACGTCGTTGCGTATAACAAGTTTTAAAAAAGACCGCCGCAAACCAAAAAAAATGTTTAAAATTCTCGTACTGATTTAAATTTTTATTAACCAAAAATACAAATTTTGCAAGCCAAATTTCTATTTAAAAAATAATATAGCTTGCTGCAGTTATATATACGCGGTGGAACATATCAAGTTTTGAAAAATACCGCCGCAAACCGAAAAAAATGTTTAAAATTCTCGTACCGATTTAAATTTTTATTAACCAAAAATACGATTTTTGCAGGCCAAATTTCCATCTAAAAAATAATTTAGCTTGCTGCAGTTCTATATACGCGGTTGCGTATAACAAGTTTAAAAAAAAAACCGCCGCAAACCGAAAAAAAATGTTTAAAATTCTCGTACTGATTTAAAATTTTATTAACCAAAAATACGATTTTTGTAAGCCAAATTTCCATCTAAAAAATAATTTAGCTTGCTGCAGTTCTATATACGCGGTTGCATATGACAAGTTTTTAAAAAGACCGCCGCAGACCAAAAAAAAATGTTTAAAATTTTCGTAGTGATTTAAATTTTTATTAATCAAAAATACAAATTTTGCAAGCCAAATTTCTATTTAAAAAATAATATAGCTTGCTGCAGTTCCATATACGCGGTTGAACAAAACAAGTTTTGAAAAATACCGCCGCAAACCAAAAAAAATGTTTAAAATTCTCGAGCTGATTTAAATTTTTATTAACCAAAAATACGATTTTTGCAAGCCTAATTTTCATCTAAAATATAATTTAGCTTGCTGCAGTTCTATATACGCCGTTGCGTATAACAAGTTTTAAAAAAGACCGCCACAAACAAAAAAAAATATTTAAAATTCTCGTACTGATTTAAATTTTTATTAACCAAAAATACAAATTTTGCAAGCCAAATTTCTATTTAAAAAATAATATAGCTTGCTGCAGTTATATATACGCGGTGGAAAATGACAAGTTTTGAAAAATACCGCCGCAAACCAAAAAAAATGTTTAAAATTCTCGTACTGATTTAAATTTTTATTAACCAAAAATACGATTTATGCAAGCCTAACTTTCATCTAAAAAATAATATAGCTTGCTGCAGTTCCATATACGCGGTTGAACATATCAAGTTTTAAAAAATACCGCCGCAAACCGAAAAAAATGTTTAAAATTCTCGTACCGATTTAAATTTTTATTAACCAAAAATACGATTTTTGCAAGCCAAATTTCTATTTAAAAAATAATATAGCTTGCTGCAGTTCTATATACGCCGTTGCGTATAACAAGTTTTAAAAAAGACCGCCGCAAACCAAAAAAAATGTTTAAAATTCTCGTACTGATTTAAATTTTTATTAACCAAAAATACAAATTTTGCAAGCCAAATTTCTATTTAAAAAATAATATAGCTTGCTGCAGTTATATATACGCGGTGGAACATATCAAGTTTTGAAAAATACCGCCGCAAACCGAAAAAAATGTTTAAAATTCTCGTACCGATTTAAATTTTTATTAACCAAAAATACGATTTTTGCAGGCCAAATTTCCATCTAAAAAATAATTTAGCTTGCTGCAGTTCTATATACGCGGTTGCATATGACAAGTTTTTAAATAGACCGCCGCAAATTGATTTTTTTTTTAAATTATCATACTGATTTAAAATTTTATCAACTAAAAATACAAATTTTGCAAGCCAAATTTCTATTTAAAAAATAATATAGCTTGCTGCAGTTCCATATACGCGGTTGAACAAAACAAGTTCTAAAAAATACCGCCGCAAACCAAAAAAAATGTTTAAAATTCTCGAGCTGATTTAAATTTTTATTAACCAAAAATACGATTTTTGCAAGCCTAATTTTCATCTAAAATATAATTTAGCTTGCTGCAGTTCTATATACGCCGTTGCGTATAACAAGTTTTAAAAAAGACCGCCGCAAACAAAAAAAAATATTTAAAATTCTCGTACTGATTTAAATTTTTATTAACCAAAAATACAAATTTTGCAAGCCAAATTTCTATTTAAAAAATAATATAGTTTGCTGCAGTTATATATACGCGGTGGAAAATGACAAGTTTTGAAAAATACCGCCGCAAACCAAAAAAAATGCTTAAAATTCTCGTACTGATTTAAATTTTTATTAACCAAAAATACGATTTATGCAAGCCTAACTTTCATCTAAAAAATAATATAGCTTGCTGCAGTTCCATATACGCGGTTGAACATATCAAGTTTTAAAAAGTACCGCCGCAAACCGAAAAAAATGTTTAAAATTCTCGTACCGATTTAAATTTTTATTAACCAAAAATACGATTTTTGCAAGCCAAATTTCTATTTAAAAAATAATATAACTTGCTGCAGTTCTATATACGCGGTTGCATATGACAAGTTTTTAAATAGACCGCCGCAAATTGATTTTTTTTTTAAATTATCATACTGATTTAAAATTTTATCAACTAAAAATACAAATTTTGCAAGCCAAATTTCTATTTAAAAAATAATATAGCTTGCTGCAGTTCCATATACGCGGTTGAATATGGCAAGTTTTGAAAAACACCGCCGCAAACCGAAAAAAATGTTTAAAATTCTCGTACCGATTTAAATTTTTATTAACCAAAAATACGATTTTTGCAAGCCTAATTTTTATCTAAAAATAATATAGCTTGCTGCAGTGCTATATACAGGGTTGCGTATAACAAGTTTTGAAAAAAAACCGCCGCAAACCGAAAAAAAATGTTTAAAATTCTCGTACTGATTTAAAATTTTATTAACCAAAAATACGATTTTTGCATGCCAAATTTCCATCTAAAAAATAATTTAGCTTGCTGCAGTTCTATATACGCGGTTGCATATGACAAGTTTTTAAAAAAAACCGTGGCAAACCAGACAAAATGTTTAAAATTTTCGTAGTGATTTAAATTTTTATTAATCAAAAATACAAATTTTGCAAGCCAAATTTCTATTTAAAAAATAATATAGCTTGCTGCAGTTCCATATACGCGGTTGAACATAACAAGGTTTGAAAAATACCGCCGCAAACCGAAAAAAAATGTTTAAAATTCTCGTACTGATTTAAAATTTTATTAACCAAAAATACGATTTTTGCAAGCCAAATTTTCATCTAAAAAATAATTTAGCTTTCTGCAGTTCTATATACGCGGTTGCATATGACAAGTTTTTAAAAAGACCGCCGCAAACCAAAATTTTTTTTTAAAATTTTCGTACTGATTTAAAATTTTATTAATCAAAAATACGATTTTTGCAAGCCAAATTTCCATCTAAAAAATAATATAGATTGCTGCAGTTCTATATATGCGGTTGCATATGACAAGTTTTAAAAAGGAACGCCGCAAACCAAAAATAAATGTTTAAAATTCTCGTACTGATTTAAAATTTTATTAACCAAAAATACAAATTTTGCAAGCCAAATTTCTATTTAAAAAATAATATAGCTTGCTGCAGTTCCATCTACGCGGTTGAACATGACAAGTTTTGAAAAATACCGCCGCAATTCGAAAAAAATGTTTAAAATTCTCGTACCGATTTAAATTTTTATTAACCAAAAATACGATTTTGGTAAGCCCAATTTCCATATAAAAAATAATATAGCTTGCAGCAGTTTTATATACGCGGTAGAACATGACAAGTTTTAAAAAATACCGCCGCAAACCGAAAAAAATATTTAAAATTCTCGTACTGATTTAAATTTTTATTAACCAAAAATACGATTCATGCAAGCCTAACTTTCATCTAAAAAATAATATAGCTTGCTGCAGTTCTATATACGCAGTTGCGTATAAGAAGTTTTAAAAAATACCGCCGCAAACCGAAAAAAAATGTTTAAAATTCTCGTACTGATTTAAAATTTTATTAATTAAAAATACGATTTTTGCAAGCCAAATTTCCATCTAAAAAATAAAATAGCTTGCTGCAGTTCTATATATGCAGTTGCATATGACAAGTTTTAAAAAAGACCGCCGCAAACCGATTTTTTTTTAAATTCTTGTACTGATTTAAAATTTTATTAACCAAAAATAAAAATTTTGCAATCCAAATTTCTATTTAAAAAATAATATAGCTTGCTGCAGTGCTATATACGCGGTTGCGTATAACAAGTTTTAAAAAAAACCGCCGCAAACCGAAAAAAAATGTTTAAAATTCTCGTACTGATTTAAAATTTTATTAACCAAAAATACAATTTTTGCAAGCCAAATTTCTATCTAAAAAATAATTAGCTTGCTGCAGTTCTATATACGCGGTTGCATATGACAAATTTTTAAAAAGACCGCCGCAAACCAAAAAAAAATGTTTAAAATTTTTGTACTGATTTAAATTTTTATTAATCAAAAATACAAATTTTGCAAGCCAAATTTCTATTTAAAAAATAATAAAGCTTGCTGCAGTTCCATATACGCGGTTGAACATAACAAGTTTTGAAAAATACCGCCGCAAACCAAAAAAAAATGTTTAAAATTCTCGTACTGATTTAAATTTTTATTAACCAAAAATACAATTTTTGCAAGCCTAATTTTTACCTAACAAATAATATAGCTTGCTGCAGTGGTATATACGCGGTTGCGTATAACAAGTTTTAAAAAAATCCGCCGCAAACCAAAAAAAAAAAATGTTTAAAATTCTCGCACTGATTTAAAATTTTATTAACCAAAAATACAAATATTGCAAGCCAAATTTCTATTTAAAAAATAATATAGCTTGCTGCAGTTCCATATACGCGGTTGAACATGACAAATTTTAAAAAATACCGCCGCAAACCGAATTTTTTTTTTAAAATTCTCGTACCGATTTAAAATTTTATTAACCAAAAATACGATTTTTGCAAGCCAAATTTCCATCTAAAAAATAATATAGCTTGCTGCAGTGCTATATACGCGGTTGCGTATAACAAGTTTTAAAAAAAAAACCGCCGCAAACCGAAAAAAAATGTTTAAAATTCTCGTACTGATTTAAAATTTTATTAACCAAGAATACGATTTTTGCAAGCCAAATTTCTATCTAAAAAATAATTTAGCTTGCTGCAGTTCTATATACGCGGTTGCATATGACAAGTTTTTAAAAAGACCGCCGCAAACCAAAAAAAATGTTTAAAATTTTCGTACTGATTTAAAATTTTATTAATCAAAAATACAAATTTTGCAAGCCAAATTTCTATTTAAAAAATAATGAAGCTTGCTGCAGTTCCGTATATGCGGTTGAACATAACAAGTTTTGAAAAATACCGCCGCAAACCAAAAAAAATGTTTGAAATTCTCGTACCGATTTAAATTTTTATTAACCAAAAATACAATTTTTGCAAGCCTAACTTTCATCTAAAAAATAATATAGCTTGCTGCAGTTCTATATACGCGGTTGCATATGACAAATTTTTAAAAAGACCGCCGCAAACCGAAAAAAAATATTTAAAATTCTCGTACTGATTTAAAATTTTATTAATTAAAAATACGATTTCTGCAAGCCAAATTTCCATCTAAAAAATAATATAGCTTGCTGCAGTGCTATATACACGATTGTGTATAACAAGTTTTTAAAAAAACCGCCGCAAACCGAAAAAAAATGTTTAAAATTCTCGTACTGATTTAAAATTTTATTAACCAAAAATACGATTTTTGCAAGGCAAATTCCTATCTAAAAAATAATTTAGCTGCCTGCAGTTCTATATACGCGGTTGCATATGACAAATTTTTAAAAAGACCGCCGCAAACCGAAAAAAAATGTTTAAAATTCTCGTACTGATTTAAAATTTTATTAACCAAAAATACGATTTTTGCAAGCCAAATTTCCTTCTAAAAAATAATTTAGCTTTCTGCAGTTCTATATACGCGGTTGCATATGACAAGTTTTTAAAAAGACCGCCGCAAACCAAAAAATTTTTTTAAAATTTTCGTACTGATTTAAAATTTTATTAACCAAAAATACAAATTTTGCAAGCTAAATTTCTATTTAAAAAATAATATAGCTTGCTGCAGTGCTACATACGCGGTTGCGTATAACAAGTTTTAAAAAAGACCGCCGCAAACTGAAAAAAAATGTTTAAAATTCTCGTACTGATTTAAAATTTTATTAATCAAAAATACGATTTTTGCAAGCCAAATTTCTATCTAAAAAATAATATAGATTGCTGCAGTTCTATATATGCGGTTGCATATGACAAGTTTTAAAATAGAACGCCGCAAACCAAAAATAAATGTTTAAAATTCTCGTACTGATTTAAAATTTTATTAACCAAAAATACAAATTTTGCAAGCCAAATTTCTATTTAAAAAATAATATAGCTTGCTGCAGTTCCATATACGCGGTTGAACATGACAAGTTTTGAAAAATACCGCCGCAATTAGAAAAAAATGTTTAAAATTCTCGTACCGATTTAAATTTTTATTAACCAAAAATACGATTTTGGTAAGCCCAATTTCCATATAAAAAATAATATAGCTTGCAGCAGTTTTATATACGCGGTAGAACATGACAAGTTTTAAAAAATACCGCCGCAAACCGAAAAAAATATTTAAAATTCTCGTACTGATTTAAATTTTTATTAACCAAAGATACGATTTATGCAAGCCTAACTTTCATCTAAAAAATAATATAGCTTGCTGCAGTTCTAGATACGCGGTTGCGTATAACAAGTTTTAAAAAATACCGCCGCAAACCGAAAAAAAATGTTTAAAATTCTCGTACTGATTTAAAATTTTATTAATTAAAAATACGATTTTTGCAAGCCAAATTTCCATCTAAAAAATAACATAGCTTGCTGCAGTGCTATATACGCGGTTGCGTATAACAAGTTTTAAAAAAAACCGCCGCAAACCGAAAAAAAATGTTTAAAATTCTCGTACTGATTTAAAATTTTATTAACCAAAAATACAATTTTTGCAAGCCAAATTTCTATCTAAAAAATAATTAGCTTGCTGCAGTTCTATATACGCGGTTGCATATGACAAATTTTTAAAAAGACCGCCGCAAACCAAAAAAAAATGTTTAAAATTTTTGTACTGATTTAAATTTTTATTAATCAAAAATACAAATTTTGCAAGCCAAATTTCTATTTAAAAAATAATAAAGCTTGCTGCAGTTCCATATACGCGGTTGAACATAACAAGTTTTGAAAAATACCGCCGCAAACCAAAAAAAAATGTTTAAAATTATCGTACTGATTTAAATTTTTATTAACCAAAAATACAATTTTTGCAAGCCTAACTTTTATCTAAAAAATAATATAGCTTGCTGCAGTTCTATATACGCGGTTGCGTATAACAAGTTTTAAAAAAGACCGCCGCAAACCGAAAAAAAATGTTTAAAATTATCGTACTGATTTAAATTTTTATTAATTGAAAATACGATTTTTGCAAGCCAAATTTCCATCTAAAAAATAATATAGATTGCTGCAGTTCTATATATGCGGTTGCATATGACAAGTTTTAAAAAAGAACGCCGCAAACCAAAAATAAATGTTTAAAATTCTCCTACTGATTTAAAATTTTATTAACCAAAAATACAAATTTTGCAAGCCAAATTTCTATTTAAAAATTAATATAGCTTGCTGCAGTTCCATATACGCGGTTGAACATGACAAGTTTTGAAAAATACCAACGCAATTCGAAAAAAAAATTTAAAATTCTCGTACCGATTTAAATTTTTATTAACCAAAAATACGATTTTGGTAAGCCCAATTTCCATATGAAAAATAATATAGCTTGCAGCAGTTTTATATACGCGGTGGAACATGACAAGTTTTAAAAAATACCGCCGCAAACCGAAAAAAAATGTTTAAAATTCTCGTACTGATTTAAAATTTTATTAATTAAAAATACGATTTTTGCAAGCCAAATTTCCATCTAAAAAATAATATAGCTTGCTGCAGTTCTATATATGCAGTTGCATATGACAAGTTTTAAAAAAGACCGCCGCAAACCGATTTTTTTTTTTTAAATTCTTGTACTGATTTAAAATTTTATTAACCAAAAATACAAATTTTGCAATCCAAATTTCTATTTAAAAAATAATATAGCTTGCTGCAATTCCATATACGCGGTTGAACATGACAAGTTTTAAAAAACACCGCTGCAAACCGAAAAAAAATGTTTAAAATTCTCGTACTGATTTAAAATTTTATTAACCAAAAATACGATTTTTGCAAGCCAAATTTCTATCTAAAAAATAATTAGCTTGCTGCAGTTCTATATACGCGGTTGCATATGACAAATTTTTAAAAAGACCGCCGCAAACCAAAAAAAATGTTTAAAATTTTTGTACTGATTTAAATTTTTATTAATCAAAAATACAAATTTTGCAAGCCAAATTTCTATTTAAAAAATAATAAAGCTTGCGGCAGTTCCATATACGCGGTTGAACATAACAAGTTTTGAAAAATACCGCCGCAAACCAAAAAAAAATGTTTAAAATTCTCGTACTGATTTAAATCTTTATTAACCAAAAATATAATTTTTGCAAGCCTAATTTTTATCTAAAAAATAATATAGCTTGCTGCAGTTCTATATATGCGGTTGCATATGACAAGTTTTAAAAAAGACCGCCGCAAACCGAAAAAAAAAATGTTTAAAATTTTCGTACTGATTTAAAATTTTATTAACCAAAAATACGATTTTTGCAAGCCAAATTTTCATCGAAAAAATAATATAGCTTGCTGCAGTTCTATATATGCGGTTGCATATGACAAGTTTTAAAAAAGACCGCCGCAAACCGAAAAAAAAAATGTTTAAAATTCTCGTACGGATTTAAAATTTTATTAACCACAAATACAAATATTGCAAGCCAAATTTCTATATAAAAAATAATATAGCTTGCTGCAGTTCCATATACGCGGTTGAACATGACAAGTTTTTAAAAATACCGCCGCAAACCGAAAAAAAAAATGTTTATAATTCTCGTACTGATTTAAAATTTTATTAACCAAAAATACGATTTTTGCAAGTTAAATTTTCATCTAAAAAATAATTTAGCTTTCTGCAGTTTTATATACGCGGTTGCATTTGACAAGTTTTTAAAAAGACCGCCGCAAACCAAATTTTTTTTTAAAAATTTTAGTACTGATTTAAAATTTTATTAACCAAAAATACAAATTTTGCAAGCTAAATTTCTATTTAAAAAATAATATAGTTTGCTGCAGTTCCATATACGCGGTTAAACATATCAAGTTTTGAAAAATACCGCCGCAAACCAAAAAAAATGTTAAAAATTCTCGTACTGATTTAAAATTTTATTAACCAAAAATACAATTTTTGCAAGCCTAACTTTCATCTAAAAAATAATATAGCTTGCTGCAGTTCTATATACGCGGTTGCGTATAACAAGTTTTAAAAAAGACAGCCGCAAACCGAAAAAAAATGTTTAAAATTCTCGTACTGATTTAAAATTTTATTAATTAAAAATACGATTTTTGCAAGCCAAATTTTCATCTAAAAAATAATATAGTTTGCTGCAGTTCCATATACACGGTTGAACATGACAAGTTTGGAAAAATACCGCCGCAAACCGAAAAAAATGTTTAAAATTCTCGTACCGATTTAAATTTTTATTAACCAAAAATACGATTTTTGCAAACCTAATTTTTATCTAAAAAATAATATAGCTTGCTGCAGTGGTATATACGCGGTTGCGTATAACAAGTTTTAAAAAAAACCGCCGCAAACCGAAAAAAAATGTTTAAAATTCTCGTACTGATTTAAAATTTTATTAATCAAAAATACGATTTTTGTAAGCCAAATTTCCATCGAAAAAATAATATAGCTTGCTGCAGTTCTATATATGCGGTTGCATATGACATATTTTAAAAAAGACCGCCGCAAACCGAAAAAAAAATGTTTAAAATTCTCGTACTGATTTAAAATTTTATTAATCAAAAATACGATTTTGGTAAGCCCAATTTCTATCTAAAAAATAATATAGCTTGCAGCAGTTTTATATACGCGGTGGAACATGACAAGTTTTAAAAAATACCGCCGCAAACCGAAAAAAATATTTAAACTTCTCGTACTGATTTAAATTTTTATTAACCAAAAATACGATTTATGCAAGCCTAATTTTTATCTAAAAAATAATATAGCTTGCTGCAGTGCTACATACGCGGTTGCGTATAACAAGTTTTAAAAAAGACCGCCGCAAGCCGAAAAAAAAATGTTTAAAATTCTCGTACTGATTTAAAATTTTATTAACCAAAAATACGAATTTTGCAAGCCAAATTTCCATCTAAAAAATAATTTAGCTTGCTGCAGTTCTATATACGCGGTTGCGTATAACACGTTTTAAAAAAGACAGCCGCAAACCGAAAAAAAAATGTTTAAAATTTTATTAATTAAAAATACGATTTTTGCAAGCCAAATTTCCATCTAAAAAATAATATAGCTTGCTGCAGTTTTATATATGCGGTTGCATTTGACAAGTTTTTAAAAAGACCGCCGCAAACCAAATTTTTTTTTAAAAATTTGAGTACTGATTTAAAATTTTATTAACCAAAAATACAAATTTTGCAAGCTAAATTTCTATTTAAAAAATAATATAGTTTGCTGCAGTTCCATATACGCGGTTAAACATATCAAGTTTTGAAAAATACCGCCGCAAACCAAAAAAAATGTTTAAAATTCTCGTACTGATTTAAATTTTTATCAACCAAAAATACAATTTTTGCAAGCCTAACTTTCATCTAAAAAATAGTATAGCTTGCTGCAGTTCTATATACGCGGTTGCGTATAACAAGTTTTAAAAAAGACAGCCGCAAACCGAAAAAAAAATGTTTAAAATTCTCGTACTGATTTAAAATTTTATTAATTAAAAATACGATTTTTGTAAGCCAAATTTTTATCTAAGAAATAATATAGTTTGCTGCAGCTCCATATACGCGGTTGCGTATAACAACTTTTAAAAAAAACCGCCGCAAACCGAAAAAAAAATGTTTAAAATTCTCGTACTGATTTAAAATTTTATTAATCAAAAATACGATTTTTGTAAGCCAAATTTTCATCGAAAAAATAATATAGCTTGCTGCAGTTTTATATACGAGGTTGCGTATAACACGTTTTAAAAAAGACAGCCGCAAACCGAAAAAAAATGTTTAAAATTCTCGTACTGATTTAAAAATTTAATAATTAAAAATACGATTTTTGCAAGCCAAATTTCCATCTAAAAAATAATATAGCTTGCTGCAGTTCTATATATGCGGTTGCATATGACATATTTTAAAAAAGACCGCCGCAAACCGAAAAAAAAATGTTTAAAATTCTCGTACTGATTTAAAATTTTATTAATCAAAAATACGATTTTGGTAAGCCCAATTTCTATCTAAAAAATAATATAGCTTGCAGCAGTTCTATATACGCGGTGGAAAGTTTTAAAAAATACCGCCGCAAACCAAAAAAAATGTTTAAAATTCTCGTACTGATTTAAATTTTTATTAACCAAAAATACGATTTATGCAAGCCTAACTTTTATCTAAAAAATAATATAGCTTGCTGCAGTTCTATATACGCGGTTGCGTATAACAAGTTTTAAAAAAGACAGCCGCAAACGGAAAAAAAAATTGTTTAAAATTCTCGTACCGATTTAAAATTTTATTAACCAAAAATACGATTTTTGCAAGCCAAATTTCCATCTAAAAAATAATTTAGCTTGCTGCAGTTTTATATACGCGGTTGCGTATAACACGTTTTAAAAAAGACAGCCGCAAACCGAAAAAAAATGTTTAAAATTCTCGTACTGATTTAAAAATTTAATAATTAAAAATACGATTTTTGCAAGCCAAATTTCCATCTAAAAAATAATATAGCTTGCTGCAGTTCTATATATGCGGTTGCATATGACAAGTTTTCAATTTTCAATTTTCGTACTGATTTAAAATTTTATTAACTAAAAATACAAATTTTGCAAGTCAAATTTCTTTTTAAAAAATAATATAGCTTGCTGCAGTTTCATATACGCGGTTGAACATGACAAGTTTTGAAAAACACCGCCGCAAACCGAAAAAAATGTTTAAAATTCTCGTACCGATTTAAATTTTTATTAACCAAAAATACGATTTTTGCAAGCCTAATTTTTATCTAAAAAATAATATAGCTTGCTGCAGTGGTATATACGCGGTTGCGTATAACAAGTTTTAAAAAAAACCGCCGCAAACCGAAAAAAAATGTTTAAAATTCTCGTACTGATTTAAAATTTTATTAACCGAAAATACGATTTTTGCAAGCCAAATTTCCATCGAAAAAATAATATAGCTTGCTGCAGTTCTATATATGCGGTTGCATATGACAAGTTTTTAAAAATACCGCCGCAAACCGAAAAAAATGTTTATAATTCTCGTACTGATTTAAAATTTTATTAACCAAAAATACGATTTTTGCAAGTTAAATTTTTATCTAAAAAATAATTTAGCTTTCTGCAGTTCTATATACGCGGTTGCATTTGACAAGTTTTTAAAAAGACCGCCGCAAACCAAATTTTTTTTTAAAAATTTTAGTACTGATTTAAAATTTTATTAACCAAAAATACAAATTTTGCAAGCTAAATTTCTATTTAAAAAATAATATAGTTTGCTGCAGTTCCATATACGTGGTTAAACATATCAAGTTTTGAAAAAGACCGCCGCAAACCAAAAAAAAATGTTTAAAATTCTCGTACTGATTTAAATTTTTATCAACCAAAAATACAATTTTTGCAAGCCTAACTTTCATCTAAAAAATAGTATAGCTTGCTGCAGTTCTATATACGCGGTTGCGTATAACAAGTTTTAAAAAAGACAGCCGCAAACCGAAAAAAAATGTTTAAAATTCTCGTACTGATTTAAAATTTTATTAATTAAAAATACGATTTTTGCAAGCCAAATTTTTATCTAAGAAATAATATAGTTTGCTGCAGCTCCATATACGCGGTTGCGTATAACAAGTTTTTTAAAAAAAAGCCGCAAACCGAAAAAAAAATGTTTAAAATTCTCGTACTGATTTAAAATTTTATTAATCAAAAATACGATTTTTGTAAGCCAAATTTTCATCGAAAAAATAATATAGCTTGCTGCAGTTGTATATACGCGGTTGCGTATAACACGTTTTAAAAAAGACAGCCGCAAACCGAAAAAAAATGTTTAAAATTCTCGTACTGATTTAAAAATTTAATAATTAAAAATACGATTTTTGCAAGCCAAATTTCCATCTAAAAAATAATATAGCTTGCTGCAGTTCTATATATGCGGTTGCATATGACATATTTTAAAAAAGACCGCCGCAAACCGAAAAAAAAATGTTTAAAATTCTCGTACTGATTTAAAATTTTATTAATCAAAAATACGATTTTGGTAAGCCCAATTTCTATCTAAAAAATAATATAGCTTGCAGCAGTTCTATATACGCGGTGGAAAGTTTTAAAAAATACCGCCGCAAACCAAAAAAAATGTTTAAAATTCTCGTACTGATTTAAATTTTTATTAACCAAAAATACGATTTATGCAAGCCTAACTTTTATCTAAAAAATAATATAGCTTGCTGCAGTGGTATATACGCGGTTGCGTATAACAAGTTTTAAAAAAAACCGCCGCAAACCGAAAAAAAATGTTTAAAATTCTCGTACTGATTTAAAATTTTATTAACCGAAAATACGATTTTTGCAAGCCAAATTTCCATCGAAAAAATAATATAGCTTGCTGCAGTTCTATATATGCGGTTGCATATGACAAGTTTTAAAAAAGACCGCCGCAAACCGAAAAAAAAATGTTTAAAATTCTCGTACTGATTTAAAATTTTATTAACCAAAAATACAAATATTGCAAGCCAAATTTCTATTTAAAAAATAATATAGCTTGCTGCAGTTGCATATACGCGGTTGAACATGACAAGTTTTTAAAAATACCGCCGCAAACCGATTTTTTTTTTTAAATTCTCGTACCGATTTAAATTTTTATTAACCAAAAATACGATTTTGGTAAGCCCAATTTCCATCTAAAAAATAATATAGCTTGCAGCAGTTTTATATACGCGGTGGAACATGACAAGTTTTAAAAAATACCGCCGCAAACCGAAAAAAATGTTTAAAATTCTCGTACTGATTTAAATTTTTATTAACCAAAAATACGATTTATGCAAGCCTAATTTTTATCTAAAAAATAATATAGCTTGCTGCAGTGCTACATTCGCGGTTGCGTATAACAAGTTTTAAAAAATACCGCCGCAAACCGAAAAAAAATGTTTAAAATTCTCGTACTGATTTAAAATTTTATTAATTAAAAATACGATTTTTGCAAGCCAAATTTCCATATAAAAAATAATTTAGCTTGCTGCAGTTCTATATATGCAGTTGCATATGACAAGTTTTAAAAAAGACCGCCGCAAACCGATTTTTTTTTTTTTTTAAATTCTTGTACTGATTTAAAATTTTATTAACCAAAAATACAAATTTTGCAATCCAAATTTCTATTTAAAAAATAATATAGCTTGCTGCAATTCCATATACGCGGTTGAACATGACAAGTTTTGAAAAACACCGCCGCAAACCGAAAAAAAATGTTTAAAATTCTCGTACTGATTTAAAATTTTATTAACCAAAAATACGATTTTTGCAAGCCAAATTTCTATCTAAAAAATAATTAGCTTGCTGCAGTTCTATATACGCGGTTGCATATGACAAATTTTTAAAAAGACCGCCGCAAACCAAAAAAAAAATGTTTAAAATTTTTGTACTGATTTAAATTTTTATTAATCAAAAATACAAATTTTGCAAGCCAAATTTCTATTTAAAAAATAATAAAGCTTGCTGCAGTTCCATATACGCGGTTGAACATAACAAGTTTTGAAAAATACCGCCGCAAACCAAAAAAAAATGTTTAAAATTCTCGTACTGATTTAAATCTTTATTAACCAAAAATATAATTTTTGCAAGCCTAATTTTTATCTAAAAAATAATATAGCTTGCTGCAGTGGTATATACGCGGTTGGGTATAACAAGTTTTAAAAAAAACCGCCGCAAACCAAAAAAAAATGTTTAAAATTTTCGTACTGATTTAAAATTTTATTAACCAAAAATACGATTTTCGCAAGCCAAATTTTTATCGAAAAAATAATATAGCTTGCTGCAGTTCTATATATGCGGTTGCATATGACAAGTTTTAAAAAAGACCGCCGCAAACCGAAAAAAAAAATGTTTAAAATTCTCGTGCTGATTTAAATTTTTATTAACCAAAAATACAAATTTTGCAAGCCAAATTTCTATTTAAAAAATAATATAGCTTGCTGCAGTTATATATACGCGGTGGAACATGACAAGTTTTGAAAAATACCGCCGCAAACCGAAAAAAATGTTAAAAATTCTCGTACTGATTTAAATTTTTATTAACCAAAAATACGATTTTTGCAAGCCTAATTTTTATCTAAAAAATAATATAGCTTGCTGCAGTGCTATATACGCGGTTGCGTATAACAAGTTTTAAAAAAAAACCGCCGCAAACCGAAAAAAAATGTTTAAAATTCTCGTACTGATTTAAAATTTTATTAACCAAAAATACGATTTTTTCAAACCTAATTTTTATCTAAAATATAATTTAGCTTGCTGCAGTTATATATACGCCGTTGCGTATAACAAGTTTTAAAAAATACCTCCGCAAACCGAAAAAAATGTTTAAAATTCTCGTACTGATTTAAAATTTTATTAATCAAAAATACGATTTTGGTAAGCCCAATTTCCATCTAAAAAATAATATAGCTTGCAGCAGTTCTATATACGCGGTGGAACATGACAAGTTTTAAAAAATACCACCGCAAACCAAAAAAAATGTTTAAAATTCTCGTACTGATTTAAATTTTTATTAACCAAAAATACGATTTATGCAAGCCTAACTTTAATCTAAAAAATAATATAGCTTGTTGCAGTTCTATATACGCGGTTGCGTATAACAAGTTTTAAAAAAGACAGCCGCAAACCGAAAAAAAATGTTTAAAATTCTCGTACTAATTTAAAATTTTATTAATTAAAAATACGATTTTTGCAAGCCAAATTTCCATCTAAAAAATAATATAGCTTGCTGCAGTGCTATATACGCGGTTGTGTATAACAAGTTTTAAAAAAAACCGCCGCAAACCGAAAAAAAATGTTTAAAATTCTCGTACTGATTTAAAATTTTATTAACCAAAAATACAATTTTTGCAAGCCAAATTTCTATCTAAAAAATAATTTAGCTTGCTGCAGTTCTATATACGCGGTTGCATATGACAAATTTTTAAAAAGACCGCCGCAAACCAAAAAAAAATGTTTAAAATTTTCGTACTGATTTAAATTTTTATTAATCAAAAATACAAATTTTGCAAGCCAAATTTTTATTTAAAAAATAATAAAGCTTGCTGCAGTTCCATATACGCGGTTGAACATAACAAGTTTTGAAAAATACTGCCGCAAACCAAAAAAAATATTTAAAATTCTCGTACTGATTAAAATTTTTATTAACCAAAAATACAATTTTTGCAAGCCTAACTTTCATCTAAAAAATAATATAGCTTGCTGCAGTTCTATATACGCGGTTGCGTATAACAAGTTTTAAAAAAGACAGCCGCAAACCGAAAAAAAATGTTTAAAATTCTCGTACTGATTTAAAATTTTATTAATTAAAAATACGATTTTTGCAAGCCAAATTTCCATCTAAAAAATAATATAGCTTGCTGCAGTTCCATATACGCGGTTGAACATGACAAGTTTGGAAAAATACCGCCGCAAACCGAAAAAAATATTTAAAATTCTCGTACCGATTTAAATTTTTATTAATCAAAAATACGATTTATGCAAGCCTAATTTTTATCTAAAAATAATATAGCTTGCTGCAGTGCTACATACGCGGTTGCGTATAACAAGTTTTAAAAAAGACCGCCGCAAGCCGAAAAAAAATGTTTAAAATTCTCGTACTGATTTAAAATTTTATTAACCAAAAATACGATTTTTGCAAGCCAAATTTCCATCTAAAAAATAATTTAGCTTGCTGCAGTTCTATATACGCGGTTGCGTATAACAAGTTTTAAAAAAGACAGCCGCAAACCGAAAAAAAATGTTTAAAATTCTCGTACTGATTTAAAATTTTATTAATTAAAAATACGATTTTTGCAAGCCAAATTTCCATCTAAAAAATAATATAGCTTGCTGCAGTTCCATATACGCGGTTGAACATGACAAGTTTTAAATAACACCGCCGCAAACCGAAAAAAATGTTTAAAATTCTCGTACCGATTTAAATTTTTATTAACCAAAAATACGATTTTTGCAAGCCTAATTTTTATCTAAAAAATAATATAGCTTGCTGCAGTTCTATATATGCGGTTGCATAAGACAAGTTTTAAAAAAGACCGCCGCAAACCGAAATAAAATGTTTGAAATTATCGTACTGATTTAAAATTTTATTAACCAAAAATACAAATTTTGCAAGCCAAATTTCTATTTAAAAAATAATATAGCTTGCTGCAGTTCCATATACGCGGTTGAACATGACAAATTTTGAAAAATACCACCGCAAACCGAATTTTTTTTTTTTAATTTTCGTACCGATTTAAATTTTTATTAACTAAAAATACGATTTTTGCAAGCCTAATTTTTATTTAAAAAATAATATAGCTTGCTGCAGTGGTATATACATGGCTGCGTATAAGAAGTTTTAAAAAAAACCGCCGCAAACCGAAAAAAAATGTTTAAAATTCTCGTACTGATTTAAAATTTTATTAACCAAAAATACGATTTTTGCAAGCCAAATTTCCATCTAAAAAATAATATAGCTTGCTGCAGTGCTTTATACGCGGTTGCGTATAACAAGTTTTAAAAAAAACCGCCGCAAACCGAAAAAAAATGTTTAAAATTCTCGTACTGATTTAAAATTTTATTAACCAAGAATACGATTTTGCAAGCCAAATTTCCATCTCAAAAATAATTTAGCTTGCTGCAGTTCTATATACGCGGTTGCGTATAACAAGTTTTAAAAAAGACCGCCGCAAACCGAAAAAAAATGTTTAAAATTATCGTACTGATTTAAATTTTTATTAATTGAAAATACGATTTTTGCAAGCCAAATTTCCATCTAAAAAATAATATAGATTGCTGCAGTTCTATATATGCGGTTGCATATGACAAGTTTTAAAAAACAACGCCGCAAACCAAAAATAAATGTTTAAAATTCTCGTACTGATTTAAAATTTTATTAACCAAAAATACAAATTTTGCTATCCAAATTTCTATTTAAAAATTAATATAGCTTGCTGCAGTTCCATATACGCGGTTGAACATGACAAGTTTTGAAAAATACCAACGCAATTCGAAAAAAATGTTTAAAATTCTCGTACCGATTTAAATTTTTATTAACCAAAAATACGATTTTAGTAAGCCCAATTTCCATATAAAAAATAATATAGCTTGCAGCAGTTTTATATACGCGGTGGAACATGACAAGTTTTAAAAAATACCGCCGCAAACCGAAAAAAAATGTTTAAAATTCTCGTACTGATTTAAAATTTTATTAATTAAAAATACGATTTTTGCAAGCCAAATTTCCATCTAAAAAATAACATAGCTTGCTGCAGTTCTATATATGAAGTTGCATATGACAAGTTTTAAAAAAGACCGCCGCAAACCGATTTTTTTTTTTTTAAATTCTTGTACTGATTTAAAATTTTATTAACCAAAAATACAAATTTTGCAATCCAAATTTCTATTTAAAAAATAATATAGCTTGCTGCAATTCCATATACGCGGTTGAACATGACAAGTTTTGAAAAACACGGCCGCAAACCGAAAAAAAATGTTTAAAATTCTCGTACTGATTTAAAATTTTATTAACCAAAAATACGATTTTTGCAAGCCAAATTTCTATCTAAAAAATAATTAGCTTGCTGCAGTTCTATATACGGGGTTGCATATGACAAATTTTTAAAAAGACCGCCGCAAACCAAAAAAAAATGTTTAAAATTTTTGTACTGATTTAAATTTTTATTAATCAAAAATACAAATTTTGCAAGCCAAATTTCTATTTAAAAAAAAATAAAGCTTGCTGCAGTTCCATATACGCGGTTGAACATAACAAGTTTTGAAAAATACCGCCGCAAACCAAAAAAAAATGTTTAAAATTCTCGTACTGATTTAAATCTTTATTAACCAAAAATATAATTTTTGCAAGCCTAATTTTTATCTAAAAAATAATATAGCTTGCTGCAGTGGTATATACGCGGTTGCGTATAACAAGTTTTAAAAAAAAAACCGCCGCAAACCAAAAAAAAATGTTTAAAATTTTCGTACTGATTTAAAATTTTATTAACCAAAAATACGATTTTTGCAAGCCAAATTTCCATCGAAAAAATAATATAGCTTGCTGCAGTTCTATATATGCGGTTGCATATGACAAGTTTTAAAAAAGACCGCCGCAAACCGAAAAAAAAAATCTTTAAAATTCTCGTACTGATTTAAAATTTTATTAACCAAAAATACAAATATTGCAAGCCAAATTTCTATTTAAAAAATAATATAGCTTGCTGCAGTTCCATATACGCGGTTGAACATGACAAGTTTTTAAAAATACCGCCGCAAACCAAAAAAAAAATGTTTATAATTCTCGTACTGATTTAAAATTTTATTAACCAAAAATACAAATTTTGCAAGCTAAATTTCTATTTAAAAAATAATATAGTTTGCTGCAGTTCCATATACGCGGTTAAACATATCAAGTTTTGAAAAATACCGCCGCAAACCAAAAAAAATGTTTAAAATTCTCGTACTGATTTAAATTTTTATTAACCAAAAATACAATTTTTGCAAGCCTAACTTTCATCTAAAAAATAATATAGCTTGCTGCAGTTCCATATACGCGGTTGAACATGACAAATTTTGAAAAATACCACCGCAAACCGAATTTTTTTTTTTTTTAATTTTCGTACCGATTTAAATTTTTATTAACTAAAAATACGATTTTTGCAAGCCTAATTTTTATCTAAAAAATAATATAGCTTGCTGCAGTGGTATATACACGGCTGCGTATAAGAAGTTTTAAAAAAATCCGCCGCAAACCGAAAAAAAATGTTTAAAATTCTCGTACTGATTTAAAATTTTATTAACCAAGAATACGATTTTTGCAAGCCAAATTTCCATCTCAAAAATAATTTAGCTTGCTGCAGTTCTATATACGCGGTTGCATATGACAAGTTTTTAAAAAGACTGCCGCAAACCAAAAAAAATGTTTAAAATTTTCGTACTGATTTAAAATTTTATTAATCAAAAATACAAATTTTGCATGCCAAATTTCTATTTAAAAAATAATAAAGCTTGTTGCAGTTCCATATACGCGGTTGAACATAACAAGTTTTGAAAAATACCGCCGCAAACCAAAAAAAAAATGTTTAAAATTATCGTACTGATTTAAATTTTTATTAACCAAAAATACAATTTTTGCAAGCCTAACTTTTATCTAAAAAATAATATAGCTTGCTGCAGTTCTATATACGCGGTTGCGTATAACAAGTTTTAAAAAAGACCGCCGCAAACCGAAAAAAAATGTTTAAAATTATCGTACTGATTTAAATTTTTATTAATTGAAAATACGATTTTTGCAAGCCAAATTTCCATCTAAAAAATAATATAGATTGCTGCAGTTCTATATATGCGGTTGCATATGACAAGTTTTAAAAAAAAACGCCGCAAACCAAAAATAAATGTTTAAAATTCTCGTACTGATTTAAAATTTTATTAACCAAAAATACAAATTTTGCAAGCCAAATTTCTATTTAAAAATTAATATAGCTTGCTGCAGTTCCATATACGCGGTTGAACATGACAAGTTTTGAAAAATACCAACGCAATTCGAAAAAAATGTTTAAAATTCTCGTACCGATTTAAATTTTTATTAACCAAAAATACGATTTTAGTAAGCCCAATTTCCATATAAAAAATAATATAGCTTGCAGCAGTTTTATATACGCGGTGGAACATGACAAGTTTTAAAAAATACCGCCGCAAACCGAAAAAAAATGTTAAAAATTCTCGTACTGATTTAAAATTTTATTAATTAAAAATACGATTTTTGCAAGCCAAATTTCCATCTAAAAAATAATATAGCTTGCTGCAGTTCTATATATGCAGTTGCATATGACAAGTTTTAAAAAAGACCGCCGCAAACCGATTTTTTTTTTTTTTTAAATTCTTGTACTGATTTAAAATTTTATTAACCAAAAATACAAATTTTGCAATCCAAATTTCTATTTAAAAAATAATATAGCTTGCTGCAATTCCAGATACGCGGTTGAACATGACAAGTTTTGAAAAACACCGCCGCAAACCGAAAAAAAATGATTAAAATTCTCGTACTGATTTAAAATTTTATTAACCAAAAATACGATTTTTGCAAGCCAAATTTCTATCTAAAAAATAATTAGCTTGCTGCAGTTCTATATACGGGGTTGCATATGACAAATTTTTAAAAAGACCGCCGCAAACCAAAAAAAAATGTTAAAAATTTTTGTACTGATTTAAATTTTTATTAATCAAAAATACAAATTTTGCAAGCCAAATTTCTATTTAAAAAATAATAAAGCTTGCTGCAGTTCCATATACGCGGTTGAACATAACAAGTTTTGAAAAATTCCGCCGCAAACCAAAAAAAAATGTTTAAAATTCTCGTACTGATTTAAATCTTTATTAACCAAAAATATAATTTTTGCAAGCTTAATTTTTATCTAAAAAATAATATAGCTTGCTGCAGTGGTATATACGCGGTTGCGTATAACAAGTTTTAAAAAAAACCGCCGCAAACCAAAAAAAAATGTTTAAAATTTTCGTACTGATTTAAAATTTTATTAACCAAAAATACGATTTTTGCAAGCCAAATTTCCATCGAAAAAATAATATAGCTTGCTGCAGTTCTATATATGCGGTTGCATATGACAAGTTTTAAAAAAGACCGCCGCAAACCGAAAAAAAAATGTTTAAAATTCTCGTACTGTAAAACTTTATTAACCAAAAATACAAATATTGCAAGCCAAATTTCTATTTAAAAAATAATATAGCTTGCTGCAGTTCCATATACGCGGTTGAACATGACAAGTTTTTAAAAATACCGCCGCAAACCGAAAAAAAAATGTTTATAATTCTCGTACTGATTTAAAATTTTATTAACCAAAAATACAAATTTTGCAAGCTAAATTTCTATTTAAAAAATAATATAGTTTGCTGCAGTTCCATATACGCGGTTAAACATATCAAGTTTTGAAAAATACCGCCGCAAACCAAAAAAAATGTTTAAAATTCTCGTACTGATTTAAATTTTTATTAACCAAAAATACAATTTTTGCAAGCCTAACTTTCATCTAAAAAATAATATAGCTTGCTGCAGTTCTATATACGCGGTTGCGTATAACAAGTTTTAAAAAAGACAGCCGCAAACCGAAAAAAAATGTTTAAAATTCTCGTACTGATTTAAAATTTTATTAATTAAAAATACGATTTTTTGCAAGCCAAATTTTCATCTAAAAAATAATATAGTTTGCTGCAGTTCCATATACGCGGTTGAACATGACAAGTTTGGAAAAATACCGCCGCAAACCGAAAAAAATGTTTAAAATTCTCGTACCGATTTAAATTTTTATTAACCAAAAATACGATTTTTGCAAGCCTAATTTTTATCTAAAAAATAATATAGCTTGCTGCAGTGGTATATACACGGTTGCGTATAACAAGTTTTAAAAAAAACCGCCGCAAACCGAAAAAAAATGTTTAAAATTCTCGTACGGATTTAAAATTTTATTAACCAAAAATACGATTTTTGCAAGCCAAATTTCCATCTAAAAAATAATATAGCTTGCTGCAGTGCTATATACGCGGTTGCGTATAACAAGTTTTAAAAAAAAAACCGCCGCAAACCGAAAAAAAATGTTTAAAATTCTCGTACTGATTTAAAATTTTATTAACCAAGAATACGATTTTTGCAAGCCAAATTTCCATCTAAAAAATAATTTAGCTTGCTGCAGTTCTATATACGCGGTTGCATATGACAAGTTTTTAAAAAGACCGCCGCAAACCAAACAAAATGTTTAAAATTTTCGTACTGATTTAAAATTTTATTAATCAAAAATACAAATTTTGCAAGCCAAATTTCTATTTAAAAAATAATGAAGCTTGCTGCAGTTCCATAGTCGCGGTTGAACATAACAAGATTTGAAAAATACCACCGCAAACCAAAAAAAATGTTTAAAATTCTCGTACCGATTTAAATTTTTATTAACCAAAAATACAATTTTTGCAAGCCTAACTTTCATCTAAAAAATAATATAGCTTGCTGCAGTTCTATATACGCGGTTGCGTATAACAAGTTTTAAAAAAGACAGCCGCAAACCGAAAAAAAATGTTTAAAATTCTCGTACTGATTTAAAATTTTATTAATTAAAAATACGATTTCTGCAAGCCAAATTTCCATCTAAAAAATAATATAGCTTGCTGCAGTGCTATATACACGATTGCGTATAACAAGTTTTTAAAAAAACCGCCGCAAACCGAAAAAAAATGTTTAAAATTCTCGTACTGATTTAAAATTTTATTAACCAAAAATACGATTTTTGCAAGGCAAATTTCTATCTAAAAAATAATTTAGCTTCCTGCAGTTCTAGATACGCGGTTGCATATGACAAATTTTTAAAAAGACCGCCGCAAACCGAAAAAAAATGTTTAAAATTCTCGTACTGATTTAAAATTTTATTAACCAAAAATACGATTTTTGCAAGCCAAATTTCCATCTAAAAAATAATTTAGCTTTCTGCAGTTCTATATACGCGGTTGCATATGACAAGTTTTTAAAAAGACCGCCGCAAACCAAAAAATTTTTTTAAAATTTTCGTACTGATTTAAAATTTTATTAACCAAAAATACAAATTTTGCAAGCTAAATTTCTATTTAAAAAATAATATAGCTTGCTGCAGTGCTACATACGCGGTTGCGTATAACAAGTTTTAAAAAAGACCGCCGCAAACTGAAAAAAAATGTTTAAAATTCTCGTACTGATTTAAAATTTTAATAATCAAAAATACGATTTTTGCAAGCCAAATTTCCATCTAAAAAATAATATAGATTGCTGCAGTTCTATATATGCGGATGCATATAACAAGTTTTAAAAAAGAACGCCGCAAACTAAAAATAAATGTTTAAAATTCTCGTACTGATTTAAAATTTTATTAACCAAAAATACAAATTTTGCAAGCCAAATTTCTATTTAAAAAATAATATAGCTTGCTGCAGTTCCATATACGCGGTTGAACATGACAAGTTTTGAAAAATACCGCCGCAATTCGAAAAAAATGTTTAAAATTCTCGTACCGATTTAAATTTTTATTAACCAAAAATACGATTTTGGTAAGCCCAATTTCCATATAAAAAATAATATAGCTTGCAGCAGTTTTATATACGCGGTAGAACATGACAAGTTTTAAAAAATACCGCCGCAAACCGAAAAAAATATTTAAAATTCTCGTACTGATTTAAATTTTTATTAACCAAAAATACGATTCATGCAAGCCTAACTTTCATCTAAAAAATAATACAGCTTGCTGCAGTTCTATATACGCAGTTGCGTATAACAAGTTTTGAAAAATACCGCCGCAAACCGAAAAAAAATGTTTAAAATTCTCGTACTGATTTAAAATTTTATTAATTAAAAATACGATTTTTGCAAGCCAAATTTCCATCTAAAAAATAAAATAGCTTGCTGCAGTTCTATATATGCAGTTGCATATGACAAGTTTTAAAAAAGACCGCCGCAAACCGATTTTTTTTTTTTAAATTCTTGTACTGATTTAAAATTTTATTAACCAAAAATAAAAATTTTGCAATCCAAATTTCTATTTAAAAAATAATATAGCTTGCTGCAGTTCCATATACGCGGTTGAACATAACAAGTTTTGAAAAATACCGCCGCAAACCAAAAAAAATGTTTGAAATTCTCGTACCGATTTAAATTTTTATTAACCAAAAATACAATTTTTGCAAGCCTAACTTTCATCTAAAAAATAATATAGCTTGCTGCAGTTCTATATACGCGGTTGCGTATAACAAGTTTTAAAAAAGACAGCCGCAAACCGAAAAAAAATATTTAAAATTCTCGTACTGATTTAAAATTTTATTAATTAAAAATACGATTTCTGCAAGCCAAATTTCCATCTAAAAAATAATATAGCTTGCTGCAGTGCTATATACACGATTGCGTATAACAAGTTTTTAAAAAAACCGCCGCAAACCGAAAAAAAATGTTTAAAATTCTCGTACTGATTTAAAATTTTATTAACCAAAAATACGATTTTTGCAAGGCAAATTCCTGTCTAAAAAATAATTTAGCTTCCTGCAGTTCTATATACGCGGTTGCATATGACATTTTTAAAAAGACCGCCGCAAACCGAAAAAAAATGTTTAAAATTCTCGTACTGATTTAAAATTTTATTAACCAAAAATACGATTTTTGCAAGCCAAATTTCCTTCTAAAAAATAATTTAGCTTTCTGCAGTTCTATATACGCGGTTGCATATGACAAGTTTTTAAAAAGACCGCCGCAAACCAAAATTTTTTTTTAAAATTTTCGTACTGATTTAAAATTTTATTAACCAAAAATACAAATTTTGCAAGCTAAATTTCTATTTAAAAAATAATATAGCTTGCTGCAGTGCTACATACGCGGTTGCGTATAACAAGTTTTAAAAAAGACCGCCGCAAACTGAAAAAAAATGTTTAAAATTCTCGTACTGATTTAAAATTTTATTAATCAAAAATACGATTTTTGCAAGCCAAATTTCTATCTAAAAAATAATATAGATTGCTGCAGTTCTATATATGCGGTTGCATATGACAAGTTTTAAAAAAGAACGCCGCAAACCAAAAATAAATGTTTAAAATTCTCGTACTGATTTAAAATTTTATTAACCAAAAATACAAATTTTGCAAGCCAAATTTCTATTTAAAAAATAATATAGCTTGCTGCAGTTCCATATACGCGGTTGAACATGACAAGTTTTGAAAAATACCGCCGCAATTCGAAAAAAATGTTTAAAATTCTCGTACCGATTTAAATTTTTATTAACCAAAAATACGATTTTGGTAAGCCCAATTTCCATATAAAAAATAATATAGCTTGCAGCAGTTTTATATACGCGGTAGAACATGACAAGTTTTAAAAAATACCGCCGCAAACCGAAAAAAATATTTAAAATTCTCGTACTGATTTAAATTTTTATTAACCAAAGATACGATTTATGCAAGCCTAACTTTCATCTAAAAAATAATATAGCTTGCTGCAGTTCTATATACGCGGTTGCGTATAACAAGTTTTAAAAAATACCGCCGCAAACCGAAAAAAAATGTTTAAAATTCTCGTACTGATTTAAAATTTTATTAATTTAAAATACGATTTTTGCAAGCCAAATTTCCATCTAAAAAATAAAATAGCTTGCTGCAGTTCTATATATGCAGTTGCATATGACAAGTTTTAAAAAAGACCGCCGCAAACCGATTTTTTTTTTTTTAATTCTTGTACTGATTTAAAATTTTATTAACCAAAAATAAAAATTTTGCAATCCAAATTTCTATTTAAAAAATAATATAGCTTGCTGCAGTTCCATATACGCGGTTGAACATGACAAGTTTTGAAAAACACCGCCGCAAACCGAAAAAAATGTTTAAAATTCTCGTACCGATTTAAATTTTTATTAACCAAAAATACGATTTTTGCAAGCCTAATTTTTATCTAAAAAATAATATAGCTTGCTGCAGTGCTACATACGCGGTTGCGTATAACAAGTTTTAAAAAAGACCGCCGCAAACTGAAAAAAAATGTTTAAAATTCTCGTACTGATTTAAAATTTTATTAATCAAAAATACGATTTTTGCAAGCCAAATTTCCATCTAAAAAATAATATAGATTGCTGCAGTTCTATATATGCGGTTGCATATGACAAGTTTTAAGAAAGAACGCCGTAAACCAAAAATAAATGTTTAAAATTCTCGTACTGATTTAAAATTTTATTAACCAAAAATTCAAATTTTGCAAGCCAAATTTCTATTTAAAAAATAATATAGCTTGCTGCAGTTCCATCTACGCGGTTGAACATAACAAGTTTTGAAAAATACCGCCGCAATTCGAAAAAAATGTTTAAAATTCTCGTACCGATTTAAATTTTTATTAACCAAAAATACGATTTTGGTAAGCCCAATTTCCATATAAAAAATAATATAGCTTGCAGCAGTTTTATATACGCGGTAGAACATGACAAGTTTTAAAAAATACCGCCGCAAACCGAAAAAAATATTTAAAATTCTCGTACTGATTTAAATTTTTATTAACCAAAAATACGATTCATGCAAGCCTAACTTTCATCTAAAAAATAATATAGCTTGCTGCAGTTCTATATACACAGTTGCGTATAACAAGTTTTAAAAAATACCGCCGCAAACCGAAAAAAAATGTTTAAAATTCTCGTACTGATTTAAAATTTTATTAATTAAAAATACGATTTTTGCAAGCCAAATTTCCATCTAAAAAATAAAATAGCTTGCTGCAGTTCTATATATGCAGTTGCATATGACAAGTTTTAAAAAAGACCGCCGCAAACCGATTTTTTTTTTTTAAATTCTTGTACTGATTTAAAATTTTATTAACCAAAAATAAAAATTTTGCAATCCAAATTTCTATTTAAAAAATAATATAGCTTGCTGCAGTTCCATATACGCGGTTGAACATAACAAGTTTTGAAAAATACCGCCGCAAACCAAAAAAAATGTTTGAAATTCTCGTACCGATTTAAATTTTTATTAACCAAAAATACAATTTTTGCAAGCCTAACTTTCATCTAAAAAATAATATAGCTTGCTGCAGTTCTATATACGGGGTTGCGTATAACAAGTTTTAAAAAAGACAGCCGCAAACCGAAAAAAAATATTTAAAATTCTCGTACTGATTTAAAATTTTATTAATTAAAAATACGATTTCTGCAAGCCAAATTTCCATCTAAAAAATAATATAGCTTGCTGCAGTGCTATATACACGATTGCGTATAACAAGTTTTTAAAAAAACCGCCGCAAACCGAAAAAAAATGTTTAAAATTCTCGTACTGATTTAAAATTTTATTAACCAAAAATACGATTTTTGCAAGGCAAATTTCTATCTAAAAAATAATTTAGCTTCCTGCAGTTCTAGATACGCGGTTGCATATGACAAATTTTTAAAAAGACCGCCGCAAACCGAAAAAAAATGTTTAAAATTCTCGTACTGATTTAAAATTTTATTAACCAAAAATACGATTTTTGCAAGCCAAATTTCCATCTAAAAAATAATTTAGCTTTCTGCAGTTCTATATACGCGGTTGCATATGACAAGTTTTTAAAAAGACCGCCGCAAACCAAACAAAATGTTTAAAATTTTCGTACTGATTTAAAATTTTATTAATCAAAAATACAAATTTTGCAAGCCAAATTTCTATTTAAAAAATAATGAAGCTTGCTGCAGTTCCATAGTCGCGGTTGAACATAACAAGATTTGAAAAATACCACCGCAAACCAAAAAAAATGTTTAAAATTCTCGTACCGATTTAAATTTTTATTAACCAAAAATACAATTTTTGCAAGCCTAACTTTCATCTAAAAAATAATATAGCTTGCTGCAGTTCTATATACGCGGTTGCGTATAACAAGTTTTAAAAAAGACAGCCGCAAACCGAAAAAAAAATGTTTAAAATTCTCGTACTGATTTAAAATTTTATTAACCAAGAATACGATTATTGCAAGCCAAATTTCCATCTAAAAAATAATTTAGCTTGCTGCAGTTCTATATACGCGGTTGCATATGACAAGTTTTTAAAAAGACCGCCGCAAACCAAACAAAATGTTTAAAATTTTCGTACTGATTTAAAATTTTATTAACCAAAAATACAAATTTTGCAAGCCAAATTTCTATTTAAAAAATAATGAAGCTTGCTGCAGTTCCATAGTCGCGGTTGAACATAACAAGATTTGAAAAATACCACCGCAAACCAAAAAAAATGTTTAAAATTCTCGTACCGATTTAAATTTTTATTAACCAAAAATACAATTTTTGCAAGCCTAACTTTCATCTAAAAAATAATATAGCTTGCTGCAGTTCTATATACGCGGTTGCGTATAACAAGTTTTAAAAAAGACAGCCGCAAACCGAAAAAAAATGTTTAAAATTCTCGTAATGATTTAAAATTTTATTAATTAAAAATACGATTTCTGCAAGCCAAATTTCCATCTAAAAAATAATATAGCTTGCTGCAGTGCTATATACACGATTGCGTATAACAAGTTTTTAAAAAAACCGCCGCAAACCGAAAAAAAATGTTTAAAATTCTCGTACTGATTTAAAATTTTATTAACCAAAAATACGATTTTTGCAAGGCAAATTTCTATCTAAAAAATAATTTAGCTTCCTGCAGTTCTAGATACGCGGTTGCATATGACAAATTTTTAAAAAGACCGCCGCAAACCGAAAAAAAATGTTTAAAATTCTCGTACTGATTTAAAATTTTATTAACCAAAAATACGATTTTTGCAAGCCAAATTTCCATCTAAAAAATAATTTAGCTTTCTGCAGTTCTATATACGCGGTTGCATATGACAAGTTTTTAAAAAGACCGCCGCAAACCAAAAAATTTTTTTAAAATTTTCGTACTGATTTAAAATTTTATTAACCAAAAATACAAATTTTGCAAGCTAAATTTCTATTTAAAAAATAATATAGCTTGCTGCAGTGCTACATACGCGGTTGCGTATAACAAGTTTTAAAAAAGACCGCCGCAAACTGAAAAAAAATGTTTAAAATTCTCGTACTGATTTAAAATTTTATTAATCAAAAATACGATTTTTGCAAGCCAAATTTCCATCTAAAAAATAATATAGATTGCTGCAGTTCTATATATGCGGATGCATATAACAAGTTTTAAAAAAGAACGCCGCAAACTAAAAATAAATGTTTAAAATTCTCGTACTGATTTAAAATTTTATTAACCAAAAATACAAATTTTGCAAGCCAAATTTCTATTTAAAAAATAATATAGCTTGCTGCAGTTCCATCTACGCGGTTGAACATGACAAGTTTTGAAAAATACCGCCGCAATTCGAAAAAAATGTTTAAAATTCTCGTACCGATTTAAATTTTTATTAACCAAAAATACGATTTTGGTAAGCCCAATTTCCATATAAAAAATAATATAGCTTGCAGCAGTTTTATATACGCGGTAGAACATGACAAGTTTTAAAAAATACCGCCGCAAACCGAAAAAAATATTTAAAATTCTCGTACTGATTTAAATTTTTATTAACCAAAAATACGATTCATGCAAGCCTAACTTTCATCTAAAAAATAATACAGCTTGCTGCAGTTCTATATACGCAGTTGCGTATAACAAGTTTTGAAAAATACCGCCGCAAACCGAAAAAAAATGTTTAAAATTCTCGTACTGATTTAAAATTTTATTAATTAAAAATACGATTTTTGCAAGCCAAATTTCCATCTAAAAAATAAAATAGCTTGCTGCAGTTCTATATATGCAGTTGCATATGACAAGTTTTAAAAAAGACCGCCGCAAACCGATTTTTTTTTTTTAAATTCTTGTACTGATTTAAAATTTTATTAACCAAAAATAAAAATTTTGCAATCCAAATTTCTATTTAATAAATAATATAGCTTGCTGCAGTTCCATATACGCGGTTGAACATAACAAGTTTTGAAAAATACCGCCGCAAACCAAAAAAAATGTTTGAAATTCTCGTACCGATTTAAATTTTTATTAACCAAAAATACAATTTTTGCAAGCCTAACTTTCATCTAAAAAATAATATAGCTTGCTGCAGTTCTATATACGCGGTTGCGTATAACAAGTTTTAAAAAAGACAGCCGCAAACCGAAAAAAAATATTTAAAATTCTCGTACTGATTTAAAATTTTATTAATTAAAAATACGATTTCTGCAAGCCAAATTTCCATCTAAAAAATAATATAGCTTGCTGCAGTGCTATATACACGATTGCGTATAACAAGTTTTTAAAAAAACCGCCGCAAACCGAAAAAAAATGTTTAAAATTCTCGTACTGATTTAAAATTTTATTAACCAAAAATACGATTTTTGCAAGGCAAATTCCTGTCTAAAAAATAATTTAGCTTCCTGCAGTTCTATATACGCGGTTGCATATGACATTTTTAAAAAGACCGCCGCAAACCGAAAAAAAATGTTTAAAATTCTCGTACTGATTTAAAATTTTATTAACCAAAAATACGATTTTTGCAAGCCAAATTTCCTTCTAAAAAATAATTTAGCTTTCTGCAGTTCTATATACGCGGTTGCATATGACAAGTTTTTAAAAAGACCGCCGCAAACCAAAATTTTTTTTTTAAATTTTCGTACTGATTTAAAATTTTATTAACCAAAAATACAAATTTTGCAAGCTAAATTTCTATTTAAAAAATAATATAGCTTGCTGCAGTGCTACATACGCGGTTGCGTATAACAAGTTTTAAAAAAGACCGCCGCAAACTGAAAAAAAATGTTTAAAATTCTCGTACTGATTTAAAATTTTATTAATCAAAAATACGATTTTTGCAAGCCAAATTTCTATCTAAAAAATAATATAGATTGCTGCAGTTCTATATATGCGGTTGCATATGACAAGTTTTAAAAAAGAACGCCGCAAACCAAAAATAAATGTTTAAAATTCTCGTACTGATTTAAAATTTTATTAACCAAAAATACAAATTTTGCAAGCCAAATTTCTATTTAAAAAATAATATAGCTTGCTGCAGTTCCATATACGCGGTTGAACATGACAAGTTTTGAAAAATACCGCCGCAATTCGAAAAAAATGTTTAAAATTCTCGTACCGATTTAAATTTTTATTAACCAAAAATACGATTTTGGTAAGCCCAATTTCCATATAAAAAATAATATAGCTTGCAGCAGTTTTATATACGCGGTAGAACATGACAAGTTTTAAAAAATACCGCCGCAAACCGAAAAAAATATTTAAAATTCTCTTACTGATTTAAATTTTTATTAACCAAAGATACGATTTATGCAAGCCTAACTTTCATCTAAAAAATAATATAGCTTGCTGCAGTTCTATATACGCGGTTGCGTATAACAAGTTTTAAAAAATACCGCCGCAAACCGAAAAAAAATGTTTAAAATTCTCGTACTGATTTAAAATTTTATTAATTTAAAATACGATTTTTGCAAGCCAAATTTCCATCTAAAAAATAAAATAGCTTGCTGCAGTTCTATATATGCAGTTGCATATGACAAGTTTTAAAAAAGACCGCCGCAAACCGATTTTTTTTTTTTTAATTCTTGTACTGATTTAAAATTTTATTAACCAAAAATAAAAATTTTGCAATCCAAATTTCTATTTAAAAAATAATATAGCTTGCTGCAGTTCCATATACGCGGTTGAACATGACAAGTTTTGAAAAACACCGCCGCAAACCGAAAAAAATGTTTAAAATTCTCGTACCGATTTAAATTTTTATTAACCAAAAATACGATTTTTGCAAGCCTAATTTTTATCTAAAAAATAATATAGCTTGCTGCAGTGCTACATACGCGGTTGCGTATAACAAGTTTTAAAAAAGACCGCCGCAAACTGAAAAAAAATGTTTAAAATTCTCGTACTGATTTAAAATTTTATTAATCAAAAATACGATTTTTGCAAGCCAAATTTCCATCTAAAAAATAATATAGATTTGCTGCAGTTCTATATATGCGGTTGCATATGACAAGTTTTAAGAAAGAACGCCGCAAACCAAAAATAAATGTTTAAAATTCTCGTACTGATTTAAAATTTTATTAACCAAAAATTCAAATTTTGCAAGCCAAATTTCTATTTAAAAAATAATATAGCTTGCTGCAGTTCCATCTACGCGGTTGAACATAACAAGTTTTGAAAAATACCGCCGCAATTCGAAAAAAATGTTTAAAATTCTCGTACCGATTTAAATTTTTATTAACCAAAAATACGATTTTGGTAAGCCCAATTTCCATATAAAAAATAATATAGCTTGCAGCAGTTTTATATAGGCGGTAGAACATGACAAGTTTTAAAAAATACCGCCGCAAACCGAAAAAAATATTTAAAATTCTCGTACTGATTTAAATTTTTATTAACCAAAAATACGATTCATGCAAGCCTAACTTTCATCTAAAAAATAATATAGCTTGCTGCAGTTCTATATACACAGTTGCGTATAACAAGTTTTAAAAAATACCGCCGCAAACCGAAAAAAAATGTTTAAAATTCTCGTACTGATTTAAAATTTTATTAATTAAAAATACGATTTTTGCAAGCCAAATTTCCATCTAAAAAATAAAATAGCTTGCTGCAGTTCTATATATGCAGTTGCATATGACAAGTTTTAAAAAAGACCGCCGCAAACCGATTTTTTTTTTTTAAATTCTTGTACTGATTTAAAATTTTATTAACCAAAAATAAAAATTTTGCAATCCAAATTTCTATTTAAAAAATAATATAGCTTGCTGCAGTTCCATATACGCGGTTGAACATAACAAGTTTTGAAAAATACCGCCGCAAACCAAAAAAAATGTTTGAAATTCTCGTACCGATTTAAATTTTTATTAACCAAAAATACAATTTTTGCAAGCCTAACTTTCATCTAAAAAATAATATAGCTTGCTGCAGTTCTATATACGGGGTTGCGTATAACAAGTTTTAAAAAAGACAGCCGCAAACCGAAAAAAAATATTTAAAATTCTCGTACTGATTTAAAATTTTATTAATTAAAAATACGATTTCTGCAAGCCAAATTTCCATCTAAAAAATAATATAGCTTGCTGCAGTGCTATATACACGATTTCGTATAACAAGTTTTTAAAAAAACCGCCGCAAACCAAAAAAAATGTTTAAAATTCTCGTACTGATTTAAAATTTTATTAACCAAAAATACGATTTTTGCAAGGCAAATTCCTATCTAAAAAATAATTTAGCTTCCTGCAGTTCTATATACGCAGTTGCATATGACAAATTTTTAAAAAGACCGCCGCAAACCGAAAAAAAATGTTTAAAATTCTCGTACTGATTTAAAATTTTATTAACCAAAAATACGATTTTTGCAAGCCAAATTTCCTTCTAAAAAATAATTTAGCTTTCTGCAGTTCTATATACGCGGTTGCATATGACAAGTTTTTAAAAAGACCGCCGCAAACCAAAAATAAATGTTTAAAATTCTCGTACTGATTTAAAATTTTATTAACCAAAAATACAAATTTTGCAAGCCAAATTTCTATTTAAAAAATAATATAGCTTGCTGCAATTCCATCTACGCGGTTGAACATGACAAGTTTTGAAAAATACCGCCGCAATTCGAAAAAAATGTTTAAAATTCTCGTACCGATTTAAATTTTTATTAACCAAAAATACGATTTTGGTAAGCCCAATTTCCATATAAAAAATAATATAGCTTGCAGCAGTTTTATATACGCGGTAGAACATGACAAATTTTAAAAAATACCGCCGCAAACCGAAAAAAATATTTAAAATTCTCGTACTGATTTAAATTTTTATTAACCAAAAATACGATTCATGCAAGCCTAACTTTCATCTAAAAAATAATATAGCTTGCTGCAGTTCTATATACGCAGTTGCGTATAACAAGTTTTAAAAAATACCGCCGCAAACCGAAAAAAAAATGTTTAAAATTCTCGTACTGATTTAAAATTTTATTAATTAAAAATACGATTTTTGCAAGCCAAATTTCCATCTAAAAAATAAAATAGCTTGCTGCAGTTCTATATATGCAGTTGCATATGACAAGTTTTAAAAAAGACCGCCGCAAACCGATTTTTTTTTTAAATTCTTGTACTGATTTAAAATTTTATTAACCAAAAATAAAAATTTTGCAATCCAAATTTCTATTTAAAAAATAATATAGCTTGCTGCAGTTCCATATACGCGGTTGAACATAACAAGTTTTGAAAAATACCGCCGCAAACCAAAAAAAATGTTTGAAATTCTCGTACCGATTTAAATTTTTATTAACCAAAAATACAATTTTTGCAAGCCTAACTTTCATCTAAAAAATAATATAGCTTGCTGCAGTTCTATATACGCGGTTGCGTATAACAAGTTTTAAAAAAGACAGCCGCAAACCGAAAAAAAATATTTAAAATTCTCGTACTGATTTAAAATTTTATTAATTAAAAATACGATTTCTGCAAGCCAAATTTCCATCTAAAAAATAATATAGCTTGCTGCAGTGCTATATACACGATTGCGTATAACAAGTTTTTAAAAAAACCGCCGCAAACCGAAAAAAAATGTTTAAAATTCTCGTACTGATTTAAAATTTTATTAACCAAAAATACGATTTTTGCAAGGCAAATTCCTATCTAAAAAATAATTTAGCTTCCTGCAGTTCTATATACGCGGTTGCATATGACAAATTTTTAAAAAGACCGCCGCAAACCGAAAAAAAATGTTTAAAATTCTCGTACTGATTTAAAATTTTATTAACCAAAAATACGATTTTTGCAAGCCAAATTTCCTTCTAAAAAATAATTTAGCTTTCTGCAGTTCTATATACGCGGTTGCATATGACAAGTTTTTAAAAAGACCGCCGCAAACCAAAAAATTTTTTTAAAATTTTCGTACTGATTTAAAATTTTATTAACCAAAAATACAAATTTTGCAAGCTAAATTTCTATTTAAAAAATAATATAGCTTGCTGCAGTGCTACATACGCGGTTGCGTATAACAAGTTTTAAAAAAGACCGCCGCAAACTGAAAAAAAATGTTTAAAATTCTCGTACTGATTTAAAATTTTATTAATCAAAAATACGATTTTTGCAAGCCAAATTTCTATCTAAAAAATAATATAGATTGATGCAGTTCTATATATGCGGTTGCATATGACAAGTTTTAAAAAAAACCGCCGCAAACCGAAAAAAAATGTTTAAAATTCTCGTACTGATTTAAAATTTTATTAATCAAAAATACGATTTTTGTAAGCCAAATTTTCATCGAAAAAATAATATAGCTTGCTGCAGTTCTATATATGCGGTTGCATATGACATATTTTAAAAAAGACCGCCGCAAACCGAAAAAAAAATGTTTAAAATTCTCGTACTGATTTAAAATTTTATTAATCAAAAATACGATTTTGGTAAGCCCAATTTCTATCTAAAAAATAATATAGCTTGCAGCAGTTCTATATACGCGGTGGAAAGTTTTAAAAAATACCGCCGCAAACCAAAAAAAATGTTTAAAATTCTCGTACTGATTTAAATTTTTATTAACCAAAAATACGATTTATGCAAGCCTAACTTTTATCTAAAAAATAATATAGCTTGCTGCAGTTCTATATACGCGGTTGCGTATAACAAGTTTTAAAAAAGACAGCCGCAAACCGAAAAAAAAATTGTTTAAAATTCTCGTACGGATTTAAAATTTTATTAACCAAAAATACGATTTTTGCAAGCCAAATTTCCATCTAAAAAATAATTTAGCTTGCTGCAGTTTTATATACGCGGTTGCGTATAACACGTTTTAAAAAAGACAGCCGCAAACCGAAAAAAAATGTTTAAAATTCTCGTACTGATTTAAAAATTTAATAATTAAAAATACGATTTTTGCAAGCCAAATTTCCATCTAAAAAATAATATAGCTTGCTGCAGTTCTATATATGCGGTTGCATATGACAAGTTTTAAAAAAGACCGCCGCAAACCGAATTTTTTTTTACAAAATTTTCGTACTGATTTAAAATTTTATTAACTAAAAATACAAATTTTGCAAGTCAAATTTCTTTTTAAAAAATAATATAGCTTGCTGCAGTTTCATATACGCGGTTGAACATGACAAGTTTTGAAAAACACCGCCGCAAACCGAAAAAAATGTTTAAAATTCTCGTACCGATTTAAATTTTTATTAACCAAAAATACGATTTTTGCAAGCCTAATTTTTATCTAAAAAATAATATAGCTTGCTGCAGTGGTATATACGCGGTTGCGTATAACAAGTTTTAAAAAAAACCGCCGCAAACCGAAAAAAAATGTTTAAAATTCTCGTACTGATTTAAAATTTTATTAACCGAAAATACGATTTTTGCAAGCCAAATTTCCATCGAAAAAATAATATAGCTTGCTGCAGTTCTATATATGCGGTTGCATATGACAAGTTTTAAAAAAGACCGCCGCAAACCGAAAAAAAAATGTTTAAAATTCTCGTACTGATTTAAAATTTTATTAACCAAAAATACAAATATTGCAAGCCAAATTTCTATTTAAAAAATAATATAGCTTGCTGCAGTTGCATATACGCGGTTGAACATGACAAGTTTTTAAAAATACCGCCGCAAACCGATTTTTTTTTTAAAATTCTCGTACCGATTTAAATTTTTATTAACCATAAATACGATTTTGTTAAGCCAAATTTCCATCTAAAAAATAATATAGCTTGCAGCAGTTTTATATACGCGGTGGAACATGACAAGTTTTAAAAAATACCGCCGCAAACCGAAAAAAATGTTTAAAATTCGTACTGATTTAAATTTTTATTAACCAAAAATACGATTTATGCAAGCCTAATTTTTATCTAAAAAATAATATAGCTTGCTGCAGTGCTACATACGCGGTTGCGTATAACAAGTTTTAAAAAAGACGGCCGCAAGCCGAAAAAAAATGTTTAAAATTCTCGTACTGATTTAAAATTTTATTAACCAAAAATACGATTTTTGCAAGCCAAATTTCCTTCTAAAAAATAATTTAGCTTTCTGCAGTTCTATATACGCGGTTGCATATGACAAGTTTTTAAAAAGACCGCCGCAAACCAAAAAATTTTTTTAAAATTTTCGTACTGATTTAAAATTTTATTAACCAAAAATACAAATTTTGCAAGCTAAATTTCTATTTAAAAAATAATATAGCTTGCTGCAGTGCTACATACGCGGTTGCGTATAACAAGTTTTAAAAAAGACCGCCGCAAACTGAAAAAAAATGTTTAAAATTCTCGTACTGATTTAAAATTTTATTAATCAAAAATACGATTTTTGCAAGCCAAATTTCTATCTAAAAAATAATATAGATTGCTGCAGTTCTATATATGCGGTTGCATATGACAAGTTTTAAAAAAGAACGCCGCAAACCAAAAATAAATGTTTAAAATTCTCGTACTGATTTAAAATTTTATTAATTAAAAATACGATTTTTGCAAGCCAAATTTTCATCTAAGAAATAATATAGTTTGCTGCAGCTCCATATACGCGGTTGCGTATAACAAGTTTTAAAAAAAACCGCCGCAAACCGAAAAAAAATGTTTAAAATTCTCGTACTGATTTAAAATTTTATTAATCAAAAATACGATTTTTGTAAGCCAAATTTTCATCGAAAAAATAATATAGCTTGCTGCAGTTCTATATATGCGGTTGCATATGACATATTTTAAAAAAGACCGCCGCAAACCGAAAAAAAAATGTTTAAAATTCTCGTACTGATTTAAAATTTTATTAATCAAAAATACGATTTTGGTAAGCCCAATTTCTATCTAAAAAATAATATAGCTTGCAGCAGTTCTATATACGCGGTGGAAAGTTTTAAAAAATACCGCCGCAAACCAAAAAAAATGTTTAAAATTCTCGTACTGATTTAAATTTTTATTAACCAAAAATACGATTTATGCAAGCCTAACTTTTATCTAAAAAATAATATAGCTTGCTGCAGTTCTATATACGCGGTTGCGTATAACAAGTTTTAAAAAAGACAGCCGCAAACCGAAAAAAAAATTGTTTAAAATTCTCGTACTGATTTAAAATTTTATTAACCAAAAATACAAATATTGCAAGCCAAATTTCTATTTAAAAAATAATATAGCTTGCTGCAGTTGCATATACGCGGTTGAACATGACAAGTTTTTAAAAATACCGCCGCAAACCGATTTTTTTTTTTAAAATTCTCGTACCGATTTAAATTTTTATTAACCATAAATACGATTTTGTTAAGCCAAATTTCCATCTAAAAAATAATATAGCTTGCAGCAGTTTTATATACGCGGTGGAACATGACAAGTTTTAAAAAATACCGCCGCAAACCGAAAAAAATGTTTAAAATTCGTACTGATTTAAATTTTTATTAACCAAAAATACGATTTATGCAAGCCTAATTTTTATCTAAAAAATAATATAGCTTGCTGCAGTGCTACATACGCGGTTGCGTATAACAAGTTTTAAAAAAGACGGCCGCAAGCCGAAAAAAAAATGTTTAAAATTCTCGTACTGATTTAAAATTTTATTAACCAAAAATACGATTTTTGCAAGCCAAATTTCCTTCTAAAAAATAATTTAGCTTTCTGCAGTTCTATATACGCGGTTGCATATGACAAGTTTTTAAAAAGACCGCCGCAAACCAAAAAATTTTTTTAAAATTTTCGTACTGATTTAAAATTTTATTAACCAAAAATACAAATTTTGCAAGCTAAATTTCTATTTAAAAAATAATATAGCTTGCTGCAGTGCTACATACGCGGTTGCGTATAACAAGTTTTAAAAAAGACCGCCGCAAACTGAAAAAAAATGTTTAAAATTCTCGTACTGATTTAAAATTTTATTAATCAAAAATACGATTTTTGCAAGCCAAATTTCTATCTAAAAAATAATATAGATTGCTGCAGTTCTATATATGCGGTTGCATATGACAAGTTTTAAAAAAGAACGCCGCAAACCAAAAATAAATGTTTAAAATTCTCGTACTGATTTAAAATTTTATTAATTAAAAATACGATTTTTGCAAGCCAAATTTTCATCTAAGAAATAATATAGTTTGCTGCAGCTCCATATACGCGGTTGCGTATAACAAGTTTTAAAAAAAACCGCCGCAAACCGAAAAAAAATGTTTAAAATTCTCGTACTGATTTAAAATTTTATTAATCAAAAATACGATTTTTGTAAGCCAAATTTTCATCGAAAAAATAATATAGCTTGCTGCAGTTCTATATATGCGGTTGCATATGACATATTTTAAAAAAGACCGCCGCAAACCGAAAAAAAAAATGTTTAAAATTCTCGTACTGATTTAAAATTTTATTAATCAAAAATACGATTTTGGTAAGCCCAATTTCTATCTAAAAAATAATATAGCTTGCAGCAGTTCTATATACGCGGTGGAAAGTTTTAAAAAATACCGCCGCAAACCAAAAAAAATGTTTAAAATTCTCGTACTGATTTAAATTTTTATTAACCAAAAATACGATTTATGCAAGCCTAACTTTTATCTAAAAAATAATATAGCTTGCTGCAGTTCTATATACGCGGTTGCGTATAACAAGTTTTAAAAAAGACAGCCGCAAACCGAAAAAAAAATTGTTTAAAATTCTCGTACTGATTTAAAATTTTATTAACCAAAAATACGATTTTTGCAAGCCAAATTTCCATCTAAAAAATAATTTAGCTTGCTGCAGTTTTATATACGCGGTTGCGTATAACACGTTTTAAAAAAGACAGCCGCAAACCGAAAAAAAATGTTTAAAATTCTCGTACTGATTTAAAAATTTAATAATTAAAAATACGATTTTTGCAAGCCAAATTTCCATCTAAAAAATAATATAGCTTGCTGCAGTTCTATATATGCGGTTGCATATGACAAGTTTTAAAAAAGACCGCCGCAAACCGAATTTTTTTTTACAAAATTTTCGTACTGATTTAAAATTTTATTAACTAAAAATACAAATTTTGCAAGTCAAATTTCTTTTTAAAAAATAATATAGCTTGCTGCAGTTTCATATACGCGGTTGAACATGACAAGTTTTGAAAAACACCGCCGCAAACCGAAAAAAATGTTTAAAATTCTCGTACCGATTTAAATTTTTATTAACCAAAAATACGATTTTTGCAAGCCTAATTTTTATCTAAAAAATAATATAGCTTGCTGCAGTGGTATATACGCGGTTGCGTATAACAAGTTTTAAAAAAAACCGCCGCAAACCGAAAAAAAATGTTTAAAATTCTCGTACTGATTTAAAATTTTATTAACCGAAAATACGATTTTTGCAAGCCAAATTTCCATCGAAAAAATAATATAGCTTGCTGCAGTTCTATATATGCGGTTGCATATGACAAGTTTTAAAAAAGACCGCCGCAAACCGAAAAAAAAATGTTTAAAATTCTCGTACTGATTTAAAATTTTATTAACCAAAAATACAAATATTGCAAGCCAAATTTCTATTTAAAAAATAATATAGCTTGCTGCAGTTGCATATACGCGGTTGAACATGACAAGTTTTTAAAAATACCGCCGCAAACCGATTTTTTTTTTTAAAATTCTCGTACCGATTTAAATTTTTATTAACCATAAATACGATTTTGTTAAGCCAAATTTCCATCTAAAAAATAATAGCTTGCAGCAGTTTTATATATTGCAGCAGTTTTATATACGCGGTGGAACATGACAAGTTTTAAAAAATACCGCCGCAAACCGAAAAAAATGTTTAAAATTCGTACTGATTTAAATTTTTATTAACCAAAAATACGATTTATGCAAGCCTAATTTTTATCTAAAAAATAATATAGCTTGCTGCAGTGCTACATACGCGGTTGCGTATAACAAGTTTTAAAAAAGACGGCCGCAAGCCGAAAAAAAAATGTTTAAAATTCTCGTACTGATTTAAAATTTTATTAACCAAAAATACGATTTTTGCAAGCCAAATTTCCTTCTAAAAAATAATTTAGCTTTCTGCAGTTCTATATACGCGGTTGCATATGACAAGTTTTTAAAAAGACCGCCGCAAACCAAAAAATTTTTTTAAAATTTTCGTACTGATTTAAAATTTTATTAACCAAAAATACAAATTTTGCAAGCTAAATTTCTATTTAAAAAATAATATAGCTTGCTGCAGTGCTACATACGCGGTTGCGTATAACAAGTTTTAAAAAAGACCGCCGCAAACTGAAAAAAAATGTTTAAAATTCTCGTACTGATTTAAAATTTTATTAATCAAAAATACGATTTTTGCAAGCCAAATTTCTATCTAAAAAATAATATAGATTGCTGCAGTTCTATATATGCGGTTGCATATGACAAGTTTTAAAAAAGAACGCCGCAAACCAAAAATAAATGTTTAAAATTCTCGTACTGATTTAAAATTTTATTAATTAAAAATACGATTTTTGCAAGCCAAATTTTCATCTAAGAAATAATATAGTTTGCTGCAGCTCCATATACGCGGTTGCGTATAACAAGTTTTAAAAAAAACCGCCGCAAACCGAAAAAAAATGTTTAAAATTCTCGTACTGATTTAAAATTTTATTAATCAAAAATACGATTTTTGTAAGCCAAATTTTCATCGAAAAAATAATATAGCTTGCTGCAGTTCTATATATGCGGTTGCATATGACATATTTTAAAAAAGACCGCCGCAAACCGAAAAAAAAAATGTTTAAAATTCTCGTACTGATTTAAAATTTTATTAATCAAAAATACGATTTTGGTAAGCCCAATTTCTATCTAAAAAATAATATAGCTTGCAGCAGTTCTATATACGCGGTGGAAAGTTTTAAAAAATACCGCCGCAAACCAAAAAAAATGTTTAAAATTCTCGTACTGATTTAAATTTTTATTAACCAAAAATACGATTTATGCAAGCCTAACTTTTATCTAAAAAATAATATAGCTTGCTGCAGTTCTATATACGCGGTTGCGTATAACAAGTTTTAAAAAAGACAGCCGCAAACCGAAAAAAAAATTGTTTAAAATTCTCGTACTGATTTAAAATTTTATTAACCAAAAATACGATTTTTGCAAGCCAAATTTCCATCTAAAAAATAATTTAGCTTGCTGCAGTTTTATATACGCGGTTGCGTATAACACGTTTTAAAAAAGACAGCCGCAAACCGAAAAAAAATGTTTAAAATTCTCGTACTGATTTAAAAATTTAATAATTAAAAATACGATTTTTGCAAGCCAAATTTCCATCTAAAAAATAATATAGCTTGCTGCAGTTCTATATATGCGGTTGCATATGACAAGTTTTAAAAAAGACCGCCGCAAACCGAATTTTTTTTTACAAAATTTTCGTACTGATTTAAAATTTTATTAACTAAAAATACAAATTTTGCAAGTCAAATTTCTTTTTAAAAAATAATATAGCTTGCTGCAGTTTCATATACGCGGTTGAACATGACAAGTTTTGAAAAACACCGCCGCAAACCGAAAAAAATGTTTAAAATTCTCGTACCGATTTAAATTTTTATTAACCAAAAATACGATTTTTGCAAGCCTAATTTTTATCTAAAAAATAATATAGCTTGCTGCAGTGGTATATACGCGGTTGCGTATAACAAGTTTTAAAAAAAACCGCCGCAAACCGAAAAAAAATGTTTAAAATTCTCGTACTGATTTAAAATTTTATTAACCGAAAATACGATTTTTGCAAGCCAAATTTCCATCGAAAAAATAATATAGCTTGCTGCAGTTCTATATATGCGGTTGCATATGACAAGTTTTAAAAAAGACCGCCGCAAACCGAAAAAAAAATGTTTAAAATTCTCGTACTGATTTAAAATTTTATTAACCAAAAATACAAATATTGCAAGCCAAATTTCTATTTAAAAAATAATATAGCTTGCTGCAGTTGCATATACGCGGTTGAACATGACAAGTTTTTAAAAATACCGCCGCAAACCGATTTTTTTTTTTAAAATTCTCGTACCGATTTAAATTTTTATTAACCATAAATACGATTTTGTTAAGCCAAATTTCCATCTAAAAAATAATAGCTTGCAGCAGTTTTATATATTGCAGCAGTTTTATATACGCGGTGGAACATGACAAGTTTTAAAAAATACCGCCGCAAACCGAAAAAAATGTTTAAAATTCGTACTGATTTAAATTTTTATTAACCAAAAATACGATTTATGCAAGCCTAATTTTTATCTAAAAAATAATATAGCTTGCTGCAGTGCTACATACGCGGTTGCGTATAACAAGTTTTAAAAAAGACGGCCGCAAGCCGAAAAAAAAATGTTTAAAATTCTCGTACTGATTTAAAATTTTATTAACCAAAAATACGATTTTTGCAAGCCAAATTTCCTTCTAAAAAATAATTTAGCTTTCTGCAGTTCTATATACGCGGTTGCATATGACAAGTTTTTAAAAAGACCGCCGCAAACCAAAAAATTTTTTTAAAATTTTCGTACTGATTTAAAATTTTATTAACCAAAAATACAAATTTTGCAAGCTAAATTTCTATTTAAAAAATAATATAGCTTGCTGCAGTGCTACATACGCGGTTGCGTATAACAAGTTTTAAAAAAGACCGCCGCAAACTGAAAAAAAATGTTTAAAATTCTCGTACTGATTTAAAATTTTATTAATCAAAAATACGATTTTTGCAAGCCAAATTTCTATCTAAAAAATAATATAGATTGCTGCAGTTCTATATATGCGGTTGCATATGACAAGTTTTAAAAAAGAACGCCGCAAACCAAAAATAAATGTTTAAAATTCTCGTACTGATTTAAAATTTTATTAACCAAAAATACAAATTTTGCAAGCCAAATTTCTATTTAAAAAATAATATAGTTTGCTGCAGTTCCATATACGCGGTTGAACATGACAAGTTTTGAAAAATACCGCCGCAATTCGAAAAAAATGTTTAAAATTCTCGTACCGATTTAAATTTTTATTAACCAAAAATACGATTTTGGTAAGCCCAATTTCCATATAAAAAATAATATAGCTTGCAGCAGTTTTATATACGCGGTAGAACATGACAAGTTTTAAAAAATACCGCCGCAAACCGAAAAAAATATTTAAAATTCTCGTACTGATTTAAATTTTTATTAACCAAAGATACGATTTATGCAAGCCTAACTTTCATCTAAAAAATAATATAGCTTGCTGCAGTTCTATATACGCGGTTGCGTATAACAAGTTTTAAAAAAAACCGCCGCAAACCGAAAAAAAATGTTTAAAATTCTCGTACTGATTTAAAATTTTATTAACCAAAAATACAATTTTTGCAAGCCAAATTTCTATCTAAAAAATAATTAGCTTGCTGCAGTTCTATATACGCGGTTGCATATGACAAATTTTTAAAAAGATCGCCGCAAACCAAAAAAAAATGTTTAAAATTTTTGTACTGATTTAAATTTTTATTAATCAAAAATACAAATTTTGCAAGCCAAATTTCTATTTAAAAAATAATAAAGTTTGCTGCAGTTCCATATACGCGGTTGAACATAACAAGTTTTGAAAAATACCGCCGCAAACCAAAAAAAAATGTTTAAAATTCTCGTACTGATTTAAATTTTTATTAACCAAAAATACAATTTTTGCAAGCCTAATTTTTATCTAACAAATAATATAGCTTGCTGCAGTGGTATATACGCGGTTGCGTATAACAAGTTTTAAAAAAAACCGCCGCAAACCAAAAAAAAAATGTTTAAAATTCTCGTACTGATTTAAAATTTTATTAACCAAAAATACGATTTTTGCAAGCCAAATTTCCATCGAAAAAATAATATAGCTTGCTGCAGTTCTATATATGCGGTTGCATATGACAAGTTTTAAAAAAGACCGCCGCAAACCGAAAAAAAATTGTTTAAAATTCTCGTACTGATTTAAAAATTTATTAACCAAAAATACAAATATTGCAAGCCAAATTTCTATTTAAAAAATAATATAGCTTGCTGCAGTTCCATATACGCGGTTGAACATGACAAGTTTTTAAAAATACCGCCGCAAACCGAAAAAAATGTTTATAATTCTCGTACTGATTTAAAATTTTATTAACCAAAAATACGATTTTTGCAAGTTAAATTTTTATCTAAAAAATAATTTAGCTTTCTGCAGTTCTATATACGCGGTTGCATTTGACAAGTTTTTAAAAAGACCGCCGCAAACCAAATTTTTTTTTAAAAATTTTTGTACTGATTTAAAATTTTATTAACCAAAAATACAAATTTTGCAAGCTAAATTTCTATTTAAAAAATAATATAGTTTGCTGCAGTTCCATATACGCGGTTAAACATATCAAGTTTTGAAAAAGACCGCCGCAAACCAAAAAAAATGTTTAAAATTCTCGTACTGATTTAAATTTTTATCAACCAAAAATACAATTTTTGCAAGCCTAACTTTCATCTAAAAAATAGTATAGCTTGCTGCAGTTCTATATACGCGGTTGCGTATAACAAGTTTTAAAAAAGACAGCCGCAAACCGAAAAAAAATGTTTAAAATTCTCGTACTGATTTAAAATTTTATTAATTAAAAATACGATTTTTGCAAGCCAAATTTTCATCTAAGAAATAATATAGTTTGCTGCAGCTCCATATACGCGGTTGCGTATAACAAGTTTTAAAAAAAACCGCCGCAAACCGAAAAAAAATGTTTAAAATTCTCGAACTGATTTAAAATTTTATTAATCAAAAATACGATTTTTGTAAGCCAAATTTTCATCGAAAAAATAATATAGCTTGCTGCAGTTCTATATATGCGGTTGCATATGACATATTTTAAAAAAGACCGCCGCAAACCGAAAAAAAAATGTTTAAAATTCTCGTACTGATTTAAAATTTTATTAATCAAAAATACGATTTTGGTAAGCCCAATTTCTATCTAAAAAATAATATAGCTTGCAGCAGTTCTATATACGCGGTGGAAAGTTTTAAAAAATACCGCCGCAAACCAAAAAAAATGTTTAAAATTCTCGTACTGATTTAAATTTTTATTAACCAAAAATACGATTTATGCAAGCCTAACTTTTATCTAAAAAATAATATAGCTTGCTGCAGTTCTATATACGCGGTTGCGTATAACAAGTTTTAAAAAAGACAGCCGCAAACCGAAAAAAAAATTGTTTAAAATTCTCGTACTGATTTAAAATTTTATTAACCAAAAATACGATTTTTGCAAGCCAAATTTCCATCTAAAAAATAATTTAGCTTGCTGCAGTTTTATATACGCGGTTGCGTATAACACGTTTTAAAAAAGACAGCCGCAAACCGAAAAAAAATGTTTAAAATTCTCGTACTGATTTAAAAATTTAATAATTAAAAATACGATTTTTGCAAGCCAAATTTCCATCTAAAAAATAATATAGCTTGCTGCAGTTCTATATATGCGGTTGCATATGACAAGTTTTAAAAAAGACCGCCGCAAACCGAATTTTTTTTTACAAAATTTTCGTACTGATTTAAAATTTTATTAACTAAAAATACAAATTTTGCAAGTCAAATTTCTTTTTAAAAAATAATATAGCTTGCTGCAGTTTCATATACGCGGTTGAACATGACAAGTTTTGAAAAACACCGCCGCAAACCGAAAAAAATGTTTAAAATTCTCGTACCGATTTAAATTTTTATTAACCAAAAATACGATTTTTGCAAGCCTAATTTTTATCTAAAAAATAATATAGCTTGCTGCAGTGGTATATACGCGGTTGCGTATAACAAGTTTTAAAAAAAACCGCCGCAAACCGAAAAAAAATGTTTAAAATTCTCGTACTGATTTAAAATTTTATTAACCGAAAATACGATTTTTGCAAGGCAAATTTCCATCGAAAAAATAATATAGCTTGCTTCAGTTCTATATATGCGGTTGCATATGACAAGTTTTAAAAAAGACCGCCGCAAACCGAAAAAAAAATGTTTAAAATTCTCGTACTGATTTAAAATTTTATTAACCAAAAATACAAATATTGCAAGCCAAATTTCTATTTGAAAAATAATATAGCTTGCTGCAGTTGCATATACGCGGTTGAACATGACAAGTTTTTAAAAATACCGCCGCAAACCGATTTTTTTTTTTAAAATTCTCGTACCGATTTAAATTTTTATTAACCATAAATACGATTTTGTTAAGCCAAATTTCCATCTAAAAAATAATATAGCTTGCAGCAGTTTTATATACGCGGTGGAACATGACAAGTTTTAAAAAATACCGCCGCAAACCGAAAAAAATGTTTAAAATTCGTACTGATTTAAATTTTTATTAACCAAAAATACGATTTATGCAAGCCTAATTTTTATCTAAAAAATAATATAGCTTGCTGCAGTGCTACATACGCGGTTGCGTATAACAAGTTTTAAAAAAGACGGCCGCAAGCCGAAAAAAAAATGTTTAAAATTCTCGTACTGATTTAAAATTTTATTAACCAAAAATATGATTTTTGCAAGCCAAATTTCCATATAAAAAATAATTTAGCTTGCTGCAGTTCTATATACACGGTTGCGTATAACACGTTTTAAAAAAGACGGCCGCAAACCGAATTTTTTTTTTTTAAATTCTCGTACTGATTTAAAATTTTATTAACTAAAAATTCAAATTTTGCAAGCCAAATTTCTATTTAAAAAATAATATAGCTTGCTGCATTTCCATATACGCGGTTGAACATGGCAAGTTTTGAAAAACACCGCCGCAAACCGAAAAAAATGTTTAAAATTCTCGTACCGATTTAAATTTTTATTAACCAAAAATACGATTTTTGCAAGCCTAATTTTTATCTAAAAAATAATATTGCTTGCTGCAGTGGTATATACGCGGTTGCGTATAACAAGTTTTAAAAAAAACCGCCGCAAACCGAAAAAAAATGTTTAAAATTCTCGTACTGATTTAAAATTTCATTAACCAAAAATACAAATTTTGCAAGCCAAATTTCTCTTTAAAAAATAATATAGCTTGCTGCAGTTCCATATACGCGGTTGAACATGACAAGTTTTGAAAAATACCGCCGCAAACCGATTTTTTTTTTAAATTCTCGTACCGATTTAAATTTTTATTAACCAAAAATACGATTTTTGCAATCCTAATTTTTATCTAAAAAATAATATAGCTTGCTGCAGTGGTATATACACGGTTGCGTATAACAAGTTTTAAAAAAAACTGTCGCAAACCGAAAAAAAATGTTTAAAATTCTCGTACTGATTTAAAATTTTATTAACCAAAAATACGATTTTTGCAAGCCAAATTTCCATCTACAAAATAATATAGCTTGCTGCAGTGCTATATACGCGGTTGCGTATAACAAGTTTTAAAAAAAAACCGCCGCAAACCGAAAAAAAATGTTTAAAATTCTCGTACTGATTTAAAATTTTATTAACCAAGAATACGATTTTTGCAAGCCAAATTTCCATCTAAAAAATAATTAAGCTTGCTGCAGTTCTATATACGCGGTTGCATATGACAAGTTTTTAAAAAGACCGCCGCAAACCAAAAAAAATGTTTAAAATTTTCGTACTGATTTAAAATTATATTAATAAAAAATACAAATTTTGCAAGCCAAATTTCTATTTAAAAAATAATAAAGCTTGCTGCAGTTCCATATACGCGGTTGAACATAACAAGTTTTGAAAAATACCGCCGCAAACCAAAAAAAATGTTTAAAATTCTCGTACCGATTTAAATTTTTATTAACCAAAAATACAATTTTTGCAAGCCTAACTTCAATCTAAAAAATAATATAGCTTGCTGCAGTTCTATATACTCGGTTGCGTATAACAAGTTTTAAAAAAGACAGCCGCAAACCGAAAAAAAATGTTTAAAATTTTCGTACTGATTTAAAATTTTATTAATTAAAAATACGATTTCTGCAAGCCAAATTTCCATCTAAAAAATAATATAGCTTGCTGCAGTGCTATATACACGATTGCGTATAACAAGTTTTTAAAAAAACCGCCGCAAACCGAAAAAAAATGTTTAAAATTCTCGTACTGATTTAAAATTTTATTAACCAAAAATACGATTTTTGCAAGGCAAATTTCTATCTAAAAAATAATTTAGCTTCCTGCAGTTCTATATACGCGGTTGCATATGACAAATTTTTAAAAAGCCCGCGCAAACCGAAAAAAAATGTTTAAAATTCTCGTATTGATTTAAAATTTTATTAACCAAAAATACGATTTTTGCAAGCCAAATTTCCATCTAAAAAATAGTTTAGCTTTCTGCAGTTCTATATACGCGGTTGCATATGACAAGTTTTTAAAAAGACCGCCGCAAACCAAAAAATTTTTTTAAAATTTTCGTACTGATTTAAAATTTTATTAACCAAAAATACAAATTTTGCAAGCTAAATTTCTATTTAAAAAATAATATAGCTTGCTGCAGTGCTACATACGCGGTTGCGTATAACAAGTTTTAAAAAAGGCCGCCGCAAACTGAAAAAAAATGTTTAAAATTCTCGTACTGATTTAAAATTTTATTAATCAAAAATACGATTTTTGCAAGCCAAATTTCTATCTAAAAAATAATATAGATTGCTGCAGTTCTATATATGCGGTTGCATATGACAAGTTTTAAGCTAAGTGTCCACTATAGAGTTTTTTAGGTAGAGTGTAGAGAAAACTCTGCGTAGAGACGAGTAGAGAAGTGTATACGCCCTGTAGAGCTCTACACGAGCGCTCTACACATGCTCTACACAAGCATTCTCTCGCCTGACAACTCTATAGTGTATATGCAACTTTTTAGTGCGCGGTAGAGCTTTTCATATGCTCTACACTCTATTGAACCTGTTCAATAGAGTTTTTTGCTCTACAGAGTGCGCTGTGCATTCTCGAAGTCACTGCCAATCTTTCTCCAGCTGGAATCGATTTTCGCAAGTGTGTGTCTTGCTTTTGGATTATCGGTGCAACCATTTGCAACAACGCTTCGAAATTCGAATGTGACATACGCAGAAAATTTCTGTACGCAGCTGAATCTTCTTCCTTTAGTTCAATTAACAAACCTCGATACAATCCAGCGTTTTGTTGTCTTTTCGCAATCCAATCCCGCTCCCAACATTTTCTTTTTTTTTGCCTCACCTTCTTCTAGCAATAATACGGCTGCAGCAGCACGTTTTTGTCGTGAACTCATTTTTTTAATTTTTATTTTAAACAAATATGGCTGCAGCTGCGCGCCCAACCATACGACTCTACAGCAGAGTCAAATACGTCTACACCTATCTTGTCTATGGTCTACAGTGTATACAGTTGGTAGAGCGCATGGTAGAGCTCTACTCAAAATATCTCTACTGCAGCTCTAGTAGAGCGGTAGAGTGGTAGAGACGCGCCGTAGTGTACACATTATAGGTAGAGTCTCTACACTCTACGCTCTACACTCTACCGAAAAAACTCTATAGTGGACACTTAGCCTAAAAAATAATATAGCTTGCTGCAGTGCTATATACACGATTGCGTATAACAAGTTTTTAAAAAAACCGCCGCAAACCGAAAAAAAATGTTTAAAATTCTCGTACTGATTTAAAATTTTATTAACCAAAAATACGATTTTTGCAAGGCAAATTTCTATCTAAAAAATAATTTAGCTTCCTGCAGTTCTATATACGCGGTTGCATATGACAAATTTTTAAAAAGCCCGCGCAAACCGAAAAAAAATGTTTAAAATTCTCGTATTGATTTAAAATTTTATTAACCAAAAATACGATTTTTGCAAGCCAAATTTCCATCTAAAAAATAGTTTAGCTTTCTGCAGTTCTATATACGCGGTTGCATATGACAAGTTTTTAAAAAGACCGCCGCAAACCAAAAAATTTTTTTAAAATTTTCGTACTGATTTAAAATTTTATTAACCAAAAATACAAATTTTGCAAGCTAAATTTCTATTTAAAAAATAATATAGCTTGCTGCAGTGCTACATACGCGGTTGCGTATAACAAGTTTTAAAAAAGACCGCCGCAAACTGAAAAAAAATGTTTAAAATTCTCGTACTGATTTAAAATTTTATTAATCAAAAATACGATTTTTGCAAGCCAAATTTCTATCTAAAAAATAATATAGATTGCTGCAGCTCTATATTGGGTTGCATATGACAAGTTTTAAGCTAAGTGTCCACTATAGAGTTTTTTAGGTAGAGTGTAGAGAAAACTCTGCGTAGAGACGAGTAGAGAAGTGTATACGCCCTGTAGAGCTCTACACGAGCGCTCTACACATGCTCTACACAAGCATTCTCTCGCCTGACAACTCTATAGTGTATATGCAACTTTTTAGTGCGCGGTAGAGCTTTTCATATGCTCTACACTCTATTGAACCTGTTCAATAGAGTTTTTTGCTCTACAGAGTGCGCTGTGCATTCTCGAAGTCACTGCCAATCTTTCTCCAGCTGGAATCGATTTTCGCAAGTGTTTGTCTTGCTTTTGGATTATCGGTGCAACCATTTGCAACAACGCTTCGAAATTCGAATGTGACATACGCAGAAAATTTCTGTACGCAGCTGAATCTTCTTCCTTTAGTTCAATTAACAAACCTCGATACAATCCAGCGTTTTGTTGTCTTTTCGCAATCCAATCCCGCTCCCAACATTTTCTTTTTTTTTGCCTCACCTTCTTCTAGCAATAATACGGCTGCAGCAGCACGTTTTTGTCGTGAACTCATTTTTTTAATTTTTATTTTAAACAAATATGGCTGCAGCTGCGCGCCCAACCATACGACTCTACAGCAGAGTCAAATACGTCTACAGCTATCTTGTCTATGGTCTACAGTGTATACAGTTGGTAGAGCGCATGGTAGAGCTCAACTCAAAATATCTCTACTGCAGCTCTAGTAGAGCGGTAGAGTGGTAGAGACGCGCCGTAGTGTACACATTACAGGTAGAGTCTCTACACTCTACGCTCTACACTCTACCGAAAAAACTCTATAGTGGACACTTAGCCTTAAAAAAGAACGCCGCAAACCAAAAATAAATGTTTAAAATTCTCGTACTGATTTAAAATTTTATTAACCAAAAATACAAATTTTGCAAGCCAAATTTCTATTTAAAAAATAATATAGCTTGCTGCAGTTCCATATACGCGGTTGAACATGACAAGTTTTGAAAAATACCGCCGCAATTCGAAAAAAATGTTTAAAATTCTTGTACCGATTTAAATTTTTATTAACCAAAAATACGATTTTGGTAAGCCCAATTTCCATATAAAAAATAATATAGCTTGCAGCAGTTTTATATACGCGGTAGAACATGACAAGTTTTAAAAAATACCGCCGCAAACCGAAAAAAATATTTAAAATTCTCGTACTGATTTAAATTTTTATTAACCAAAGATACGATTTATGCAAGCCTAACTTTCATCTAAAAAATAATATAGCTTGCTGCAGTTCTATATACGCGGTTGCGTATAACAAGTTTTAAAAAAAACCGCCGCAAACCGAAAAAAAATGTTTAAAATTCTCGTACTGATTTAAAATTTTATTAATTAAAAATACGATTTTTGTAAGCCAAATTTCCATCTAAAAAATAAAATAGCTTGCTGCAGTTCTATATATGCAGTTGCATATGACAAGTTTTAAAAAAGACCGCCGCAAACCGATTTTTTTTTTTAAATTCTTGTACTGATTTAAAATTTTATTAACCAAAAATAAAAATTTTGCAATCCAAATTTCTATTTAAAAAATAATATAGCTTGCTGCAGTTCCATATACGCGGTTGAACATGACAAGTTTTGAAAAACACCGCCGCAAACCGAAAAAAAATGTTTAAAATTCTCGTACTGATTTAAAATTTTATTAACCAAAAATACGATTTTTGCAAGCCAAATTTCCATCTAAAAAATAACCTAGCTTACTGCAGTGCTATATACGCGGTTGCGTATAACAAGTTTTAAAAAAAACCGCCGAAAACCGAAAAAAAATGTTTAAAATTCTCGTACTGATTTAAAATTTTATTAACCAAAAATACAATTTTTGCAAGCCAAATTTTTATCTAAAAAATAATTAGCTTGCTGCAGTTCTATATACGCGGTTGCATATGACAAATTTTTAAAAAGACCGCCGCAAACCAAAAAAAAATGTTTAAAATTTTTGTACTGATTTAAATTTTTATTAATCAAAAATACAAATTTTGCAAGCCAAATTTCTATTTAAAAAATAATAAAGCTTGCTGCAGTTCCATATACGCGGTTGAACATAACAAGTTTTGAAAAATACCGCCGCAAACCAAAAAAAAATGTTTAAAATTCTCGTACTGATTTAAATTTTTATTAACCAAAAATACAATTTTTGCAAGCCTAATTTTTATCTAACAAATAATATAGCTTGTTGCAGTGGTATATACGCGGTTGCGTATAACAAGTTTTAAAAAAAACCGCCGCAAACCAAAAAAAAAAATGTTTAAAATTCTCGTACTGATTTAAAATTTTATTAACCAAAAATACGATTTTTGCAAGCCAAATTTCCATCTAAAAAATAATATAGCTTGCTGCAGTTCTATATATGCGGTTGCATATGACAAGTTTTAAAATAGACCGCCGCAAACCGAATTTTTTTTTTAAATTCTCGTACTGATTTAAAATTATATTAACTGAAAATTCAAATTTTGCAAGCCAAATTTCTATTTAAAAATAATATAGCTTGCTGCAGTTCCATATACGCGGTTGAACATGACAAGTTTTGAAAAACACCGCCGCAAACCGAAAAAAATGTTTAAAATTCTCGTACCGATTTAAATTTTTATTAACCAAAAATACGATTTTTGCAAGCCTAATTTTTATCTAAAAAATAATATAGCCTGCTGCAGTGGTATATACGCGGTTGCGTATAACAAGTTTTAAAAAAAACCGCCGCAAACCGAAAAAAAAATGTTTAAAATTCTCGTACTGATTTAAAATTTTATTAACCAAAAATACAAATTTTGCAAGCCAAATTTCTATTTAAAAAATAATATAGCTGGCTGCAGTTTCATATACGCGGTTGAACATGACAAGTTTTGAAAAATACCGCCGCAAACCGAAATTTTTTTTTAAAATTCTCGTTCCGATTTAAATTTTTATTAACCAAAAATACGATTTTTGCAAGCCTAATTTTTATCTAAAAAATAATATAGCTTGCTGCAGTGGTATATACACGGTTGCGTATAACAAGTTTTAAAAAAAACCGCCGCAAACCGAAAAAAAATGTTTAAATTCTCGTACTGATTTAAAATTTTATTAACCAAAAATACGATTTTTGCAAGCCAAATTTCCATCTAAAAAGTAATATAGCTTGCTGCAGTGTTTTATACGCGGTTGCGTATAACAAGTTTTAAAAAAAACCGCCGCAAACCGAAAAAAAATGTTTAAAATTCTCGTACCGATTTAAAATTTTATTAACCAAGAATACGATTTTTGCAAGCCAAATTTCCATCTCAAAAATAATTTAGCTTGCTGCAGTTCTATATACGCGGTTGCATATGACAAGTTTTTAAAAAGACCGCCGCAAACCAAAAAAAATGTTTAAAATTTTCGTACTGATTTAAAATTTTATTAATCAAAAATACAAATTTTGCAAGCCAAATTTCTATTTAAAAAATAATAAAGCTTGCTGCAGTTCTATATACGCGGTTGAACATAACAAGTTTTGAAAAATACCGCCGCAAACCAAATTTTTTTTTTAAAATTCTCGTACTGATTTAAATTTTTATTAACCAAAAATACAATTTTTGCAAGCCTAACTTTTATCTAAAAAATAATATAGCTTGCTGCAGTTCTATATACGCGGTTGCGTATAACAAGTTTTAAAAAAGACCGCCTCAAACCGAAAAAAAATGTTTAAAATTATCGTACTGATTTAAATTTTTATTAATTAAAAATACGATTTTTGCAGGCCAAATTTCCATCTAAAAAATAATATAGCTTGCTGCAGTTCCATATACGCGGTTAGACATGACAAGTTTTGAATAACACCGCCGCAAACCGAAAAAAATGTTTAAAATTCTCGTACCGATTTAAATTTTTATTAACCAAAAATACGATTTTTGCAAGCCTAATTTTTATCTAAAAAATAATATAGCTTGCTGCAGTGGTATATACGCGGTTGCGTATAACAAGTTTTAAAAAAAACCGCCGCAAACCAAAAAAAAAATGTTCAAAATTCTCGTACTGATTTAAAATTTTATTAACCAAAAATACGATTTTGCAAGCCAAATTTCCATCGAAAAAATAATATAGCTTGCTGCAGTTCTATATATGCGGTTGCATAAGACAAGTTTTAAAAAAGACCGCCGCAAACCGAAAAAAAATGTTTGAAATTCTCGTACTGATTTAAAATTTTATTAACCAAAAATACAAATTTTGCAAGCCAAATTTCTATTTAAAAAATAATATAGCTTGCTGCAGTTCCATATACGCGGTTGAACATGACAAGTTTTGAAAAATACCACCGCAAACCGAATTTTTTTTTTTTTAATTCTTGTACCGATTTAAATTTTTATTAACTAAAAATACGATTTTTGCAAGCCTAATTTTTATCTAAAAAATAATATAGCTTGCTGCAGTGGTATATACACGGTTGCGTATAAGAAGTTTTAAAAAAAACCGCCGCAAACCGAAAAAAAATGTTTAAAATTCTCGTACTGATTTAAAATTTTATTAACCAAAAATACGATTTTTGCAAGCCAAATTTCCATCTAAAAAATAATATAGCTTGCTGCAGTGCTTTATACGCGGTTGCGTATAACAAGTTTTAAAAAAAACCGCCGCAAACCGAAAAAAAATGTGTAAAATTCTCGTACTGATTTAAAATTTTATTGATTAGTGTGAGTAGCGGGAAATGTTGGACAACCAGAAATTAAAACAAATTTAA
>CAUVYR010000302.1:0-34421 GCA_963556235.1 Cryptophagus acutangulus | reverse complement strand
CATTGGCGGATGTTTCCTGTAGATTTTCGGCTTGACACTCCGCATTGATAGGCACGATTTCGGTAACGGAGCGTAATGGTTTATTGGTACTTTCGATACTTTCGGTGTTATCGTTTACCAATCGGCTTTGGTTTAATTCATAATCATTGTTTAAATCGTCAAGGTTTTCGAACTCAGGTATCATGTGTGTGTTACTACCAATCGCTCGTAACTGGTTAACATGCCTTCTCCACGATCGTCCGTCATCGAGTTTAACTATGTAATGTAATTCGCCAATTTTATTCTCTATAATACCAAATTGCCATTTTGTATCGTTTGTATACTCCCGAGCGGACACTCTCTCTCCAACAGTAAAAAAACGTTTTGATGGATTTTGAAAATTGTTAGCTACTTCTGGTAATTCTGGTTTAATTAAATCGAGCCTAGATCTTATTTCGCGATTAAACATAAACATAGAAGGACTTTTTCTCGTGATTTGGTGTGGAGTTTTTCTATATTGTAACAGAAATTTGCTTAGACTAATATTAATATCGTCTCCTTCTAAAGCGCGTAACGATTGTTTAAACGTTTGAACATACCGTTCTGCTAGCCCGTTAGTTGCAGGATGATAGGGCGCGCTTAATTTATGTTTGATGCCGTTATTTTTTTAAAATGTTTCAAATTCATATGAACACAGTTGTGTTCCATTATCGCTAACTAAAATAGACGGCATGCCGAATGTACTAAAAATTTTGCGACATATTTCTATTGTAGATTTTGTAGTGATATTTTTTAACGGGTGGATTTCTGGCCAGCGCGTGAATGCATCAACAAGTATAAAAAAATAATGTCCCATAAAAGGTCCTGCAAAATCAATATGGACTCTTTGGAAAGGTTCTACCGGTTCTTCCCAATGGTGAATTTCTACTTTTATCGGGTTATTTTTTATTTTGTTACACTTGTAGCAGTTTCTGCAAATGTTTCCGATATCATTTGTAATACCTGGCCACCAGCAATAACTTCTTGCCAGACTTTTCATTTTAATTATGCCGAAATGAGCACTATGTAACTCTTTTAGTATTTCTTCTTGGTATTTTTTTGGAATTAATGTTCTATGACCCCTCATAATAATACCATTTTGTAAAGAAAATTCGGTTTGACGAACATTAAATCTATGTTCAGGTTTGACTTCAACTCCCGTTTTTAATCCGTATAATAATTTTTGTAAGCTTAACTCGTTTGCTGTTTCTTTACTCAAATCTTCAAATGCTACTGGTAAATTTTGAATTTGGTTTATTTCTAAATAATCTGATTCGTCAAACAAATCTGGATCTTTTGACTGTGTAGGTAAACGCGACATTGCATCGGCATTTCCATGCAATTTTGTATTTCTATATTGGATTTTGTAATTGAAACCTTGCAAAAAAATTGCGTAGTGTTGCATTCGCGTAGCAGAGTAGACCGGTAGGCCTTTATTTTGAGAGAAAATATGTACCAAAGGCATATGATCGGTTAAGAGTGTAAATTTTGTTCCATATAAGAATTGGTGAAATTTTTTAATACCGAAAATTATGCTATAAGCCTCTTTATCAATTTGAGAGTATTTTTTTTGTGTGTCAGTTAAAGATTTTGACGCAAATTGGATCGGTCTTTCCGTACCGTCCGTATAAATATGTGAGAGAACCGCTCCGACCGCGAGAGGGCTGGCGTCGGTTGCCAGTACCAATTCTAGATGTGGATCAAAGTGTGCTAGTATTCTTGGTGATTGTATTTCGTTTTTTACATTTTGAAAAGCCACTTCACAGTCGTTTGTCCATTTAAACGTTACGTTATCTTTTAGAAGATTGTATAAAGGGTGTAATGTATTGCTTAAATTTTGTAAAAATCTCCCATAATAATTGACTAGCCCGACAAAAGCTTTTACCTCTGTTTTTGATTTTGGGGTTTCGACATTGCTTCGAATTGATCTATTATATACCCGCAATACTCGACTTTATCTTTCATAAATTGACATTTTGAAATATTTACTTTTATATCGTATTCGTATAATTTCGCTAGTACTTGACGTAACCGTTCAATATGTTCTGGATCGTTTTTAGCTGTAATTTTTATGTCATCAATTAGTACCGAAATTCCTGATATATTTGCCAAAATATTTTCGATTTCTCGCTGCCAAATTGCTGGTGCACTGGCAATACCGTACATTAATCGTGAACATTCATATAAACCTTTATGCGTGCTTAAAGTTACTAGTTTCCTATCTGCTACGCGAATTTCCATCTGCAAATATGCTTGGGATAAATCGATAACTGAAAATTTTTTTCCACCGGCCATTGCTGCAAAAAGTTCATCAATAGTTGGAAGGGGATGCTCATCAATTTGTAAATTAGGATTGAGCGTAATTTTAAAATCACCGCATAGGCGAATTTTTCCATTTGATTTTAATACCGGTACTATAGGAGTTGCCCATTCCGCGGTTTTAACTTTGGTTAAAATACCCTCTTTTTCTAAATAATCTAACTCGGCCTCTACTTTAGGCTTCAAAGCAAATGGTACTGATCTATGTTTAATAAAAATAGGTTTCACATTTTCTTTCAAATAAAGTTTTGCTTTAATATGTTTAATTTTACCCATTGTTTGGTCAAAAAGAGGTGTAAACTCCTATAATAAATTTTGTAATTGACTTGAACCCGAATTTTGAACTGTTAAATGTTGAATATTTTGAATATCAATTTGTAGTTTCCGAATCCATTCGCGACCCATCAATGAGTGTCTGTCCGTATCTACTATATACATTTTTAGCTGTCCGACAATGCCCCTGTATTGGACAGTTACATCTAAACATCCTTTTACATCTACACTTTGTCTGCAATATGATTGTAGTTTTATATCAGTTTCTTGTAATTTAAATTTAGATAAAAGTTGCTTGTACATTGAATATGACATTAGAGTGACAGCTGCGCCACTATCTACCTCAAAGTTCATTGGAATGTTATTAATTTTGACTGAGCATGTAAATTTCTTGCGTAGTTCTTCATTATTTGATTCAATCATTAAAATTTCATCTATCATATTGGTTTGTTCGTCAACTTCTACTAAATGTGCATTTTGATTTGCATTTTTTAAACATGCTTGAGTTAAATGACCCTTTTTGCGACAATTTCTACAATATAAGTTATTCCTGGTGCATGCATTTGCCAGGTGCTGTGGCGAACCACATCTAAAACATTTTTGATCCCTACTTTGAGCAATATTCAACTGATTGTCAGGTGATCTCACATTTGTATTTCGAAATGAGCTACCACTATTGCTACTTGCATTGAACTGTCTTTTTTTGTTCTGTGCAGAGTGAATTGAATTAACGTTTTCATTTTTAATTTGAGCAGCACTTTTAGCTGACAGTTCGAGGCTAGTTGCAATTGTAATTGCTTTGTCTATGTCTAAATCTTTAATTTCTAATAACCTGCTTTGTATCCTTTCCGCCCGAATGCCAAATACGAGCTGGTTCTTTAAAGCAGTCTTCAGATAGTCTCCAAACTTGCAATGTATTGCCATTTTCTGCAGTGCGGTGATGAATTCTGAAATTGATTCTCCCTCATGCTGCATACGTCTGTAGAACTTGTAATTTTCCACAATTTCCAATGGCTCTGGATTGTAATGACTTTTCATTAAATTCACCACTTCGTCGTAAGTTGTAGAAGTGGGTTGCCTCGGTGCTAACTTATCACACAATGTATCGTAAGCGTCCTGGCCCATGTAATGTAGCAAATAAGCCTTCCTCGCTGGCACGGCTATCTTGAAAACTTCGTAAGCTGTCTCCAAACGCTGCAACCATCTGTCGAAGCGCGTTTTTGTATAATCGAACGGTTCTATTTGAAATACGGTTTGAACCACTGTATGAGTTTCGTCCACCATTTTGTAAAATGTTTGGCTGCGTGGTGATGATTTGTAAATCCAGGGAAATGTTTCCAATCACTCACTGTTTTCTGTAGTTTTTAGCCCAGATGAATTCTACGTATCCTCGTGGCCACTGTTGTGTATGTAGGTTTTAGGTAATAACAGTCCCGATGCAATCACAATGATATTATTTATTGTCAAAGATTATTGGTTATGTAGGTCGGTTCACATGTTACCGATGGCGAGATTCTAGTGAAGTGAGTCGCTTGGTTAGGAGCGCCCTCACGTACTTTACACGTTCGTGCGCCATAGGGTATGCAACAACTTATACATTGTATTTAGTAATCGGATATATAACAGAATTAAAAACAGAATACAATATCTCCACAATTAAAGGTTTTCCAATGCGCACTAAAGCGCAGCCGATGTACAATTGCGAGCACTCAAATGGAAACACCAAAAATAATCAAGTAATACATTTTTTGGAATCTTAGTGCTGTGAATCAAACTTATTCAATTAATAAACGATTCTTGTCATTGTCAGATTTGAGATCACATGTAGTTAATAGTGGTATAAAAGCCTTATTTACATCACTCAATATTTAGTGTTTCCATTTCTCTGCTCGCAATTGTATCACCGAGAGTAGCGTCACTTTAAACAAGCTAAAAAACGAATTGAAGTAGCTTTTGCGTACAAAAATTAATTGAAAAATGCACCGGAACAGCAAGTATATAATCCAATGCAAGCGTTGCCAGAAGTAGGGGCACGCTACAACAAACTGCAACCACACACTAAATATAGGCAACTAACATAACAATATAGTTCATTTTTTGCCACTTCTTTAGTGAGGGCGTTCGAGATGTAGGGAAACCCACAAAAGAATTGCGATTATAGGACAATAGTAGGTGGCTAACTGGCTAGCAATCCTTAAGTTATACGTCTATGTTGAATACTATTAAACTGTTCAGTTTGGTTTTAGATCTGTTTATGTTAGTATTGGAAAATGGATATTAATATCGGTAATATTGTTATCGTAAGTATTTATAAGCTATAATTTTGATATTTATAATACTTCTTCGGCTCATGTTTACTTTACCCCATACCTCAAAATTCGATCGCACCGACTTTTTTAAGCCATTTAAAAATCCAAATTCAGAAGATATTAAATTTTTTTTTCTTCAATTTTATTCTTTTCTTTTCATCTGCTATGTATATTAACGGGCCAATTAAGATTATAAAATGTTGCTAATCTCCACGAAATTCTTTAGTAAAAGGCGAAAGATATATTCGCATCTGATGAGAAACTAGAGTCTTTACCATTGAGGTATTTTTATATATTTATGGGGTGTCATAATTTTAAGATGTTGCTTTAATCTCCACTGAATTCTTTAGTAAAAAGCGAAAGATATATTCGCATCTGATGAGAAACTAGAGTCCTTACCATTGGGGTATTTTTATATATTTATGGAGTGTTTATTTTTATATTTTTATGTTATTTACTGTTTGTTCTGATTTTTGGTGCAATTACATTTTGAAGTGGGGGTAAAGTAAATATTTATTATTCATCTTATTTTTAATATGAATTTAAGAAATTTAAAAAAATCTAAAATCAATTAATCAAATTAAACTTAAATTGTTAAAAAAAAAACAAGGTGAGGAGCCCAGCTCGAACTCAAGACCACCGCATGGATTTTCGATTTCCGATTTAATAGTTTTTTATTCATTATAAAGTATTACATATTGTGTTTTGTTACAAATTATACATACACTGAAATAAAATTAACACAAACACTTAAAAAAGTAATGGTATATCTAGGCACCTAGCCGTGGCTTTATCCTAGAGTTGAGAGAAATATGGATATTTAGCACGCAGGGTGCTAATTCAAAAACAAAATGAATTTGTACATTTTTAACAGTAATTAAGGTTAAATACATAAATTGGGACTTGGAAACTTCAGGAAAAATGGTTAAAACCTGATTGGGGAAATGGGGTAGGCAAATGCAGTTTGTGGTTGGGCGTTTGTTGGCCAAATTTTAGCATCGATACTGTTATCGAGGCCAGATTTGACCGACAGCGCCATCTCTAGTTAATTTTTGTACTCGCAGGCTGGTTGGTATGTGTATACGCCAGCCTGCTAAAAATATATTGTTTAAAAATACGGGTGGCGCCATCTCCGAGTGAGTGGCGCGTTCGTAGTGGGAGGTGCAACAGCAGTCTGTGACCGGCAAGTAGCAAAGTGCTCGCCTACTCCAGTCAGCTGTCTCACCCAATTTAATAAATAATTGTGTTATGCACAAAAAGCGCAGTTTGGGTGCACTTTTTGGGCATTTTTAAATGTAGTGAAGCTACTAGGGGGGGGTTTACTAATGATTAGGATTAGGATTTGAGGCGGGTGAGTGCTTTCTTTATTATCATTTAGCTCTTTTAAATATTTTTAAAATTTGTTTTGGTTTTTAGGTTAGTTGGAGTACAATCAAATAAGTACACAAATAAATGTCACAGATCGAACAAGGCAACAACAAATGAATGCAAATACACACTAACATGGAATAGTGGTAAGTACAAAACATAAATGTCAGATTATTGTTGTTGTGGTTTTTCAGTACACCAACAAACCAATCAGCGAACAGCAGATTTGCATTTATGGAGGCAACATAGGCGGCAATTCAGCAGAAGCAGTAAATATGAGTGACAAAACACTACGTTAACAGGTAGTCCATGTAAACAATAGGCTAGCAGTGGTTGGTAAAATTTAATATTGACATTAAAATAGGGTGAGTATGCACTAAAGTGTTCGTTGAATTCAGCAATAGTAGACAGTAAATTGACACTCAAACAAATTAAATAGTTTGGTTTAACAAGCACAAATAATAAATTAACACGTAAACAGACTAGAATGTAAAGTTCAACGAACACAAGTAATAAATTAACACGTACTAAGTAGATTTTGACGGCACATAATTTTTCTAATAAATAAATAGTTAAAGTAAGATTAAAATTAGTATAAAGCGGTACAAAATAAGACGGAACATAATAATAAATTAACACGTAGTATAAAATTGTAAATATGATTTGGACAACACAAAATAAATTAACATGTAGTATAAAATAACTAAATTTAAAATTAATGAGTTCTGTTAATTATTCAGCAGTCCTATGTCGAGAAGTCGTTGGAACGGCAGTCTGTGAATGACTCGGCCGTCCTCGGACTTCTTGACTGTGTTAATTGATTTCGTTATGTTCCTTGTTAGAATGCTCACGCTCATATTATTGTTGTAAAAGTTTGCAGCAATGCGGTCGACAAAGTCTGCCAAATATTCTACTCCCGTTTGTTCGTGCATGTCTCGAATCCGCGTGCGACGACCTCCACCAACCGCCAACCTCAGACATTTATTCTGCACTATTTGCAGGGCCTGCATAGAAGAGTCGCACATGCCACACCAGACAGGCGCTGCATATGTGAGAATCGGTCTGATTATGGCGGTGTATATTTTGGTTTTGTTTTCGACGCTTAGCGGGGACGATCTATTTAAGAGCGGAAAAATTTGCGCCAATGCTGCTAGTGCTTTTTTCCTAGCGTTGGCCGTATTTAAATTAAAACATAACGTTTTGTCTAGGACTAGCCCGAGATATGTGAGGGAGAAGTCTGGAAGCAGTTTTGCTCCATCAACAATCAAGGGGTTGAATACTTTTATGTTGGTAAAATTATGGCTGAATGTAGCAGATTTAGTTTTGTCGTTATTGAGGCTAATTTTCCATTTTTTGCAGTATTTGACAACAATGTCCGAGTGGATTTGTATTTGCCGATTTGCCACTTCCGCGCTAAAGCTGCGGGCATAAATCGCGGTATCGTCTGCAAATTGAGCAAGTTTTGTTTTGGCGAAAGTTGGCATATCAGCCACAAATATGTTGAAGAGTGCAGGACCAAGAACTGATCCCTGCGGTACTCCTGCTCTAATAGTTTTTAAATTGGAAAGTGAATTGCCAATTTTCACTTGGAAGGTGCGTGTTTTTAAATAATTGTCGATTAAAGCGACAAGGTATTCAGGGTAATTGAATCTACGCATTTTACAAATTAATGCCTTATGCCAGACCCTGTCAAATGCTTTTTGCACGTCATACATTGCCATAACAGTAGACCCTTTGTTGTTAAATTGAATGCCAATGTCATTAACAATTCGGATTAGCTGATGTACTGTACTGTACTTAGTGCGGAATCCGAATTGAAAATTAGGCAAAATTTTTTTGGTCACTGTATGGCCGTTAAGACGTGCAAGTATAACTTTTTCGCATACTTTGTTTAGGGCTGGCAGAAGGCTGATTGGTCGGTAGCTAGCAGGGTCGTTATGTTGCTTGCGAGGCTTGGGCACAATTAACGCATTTTTCCACATTTGTGGAAAATATTGCAGTTTAATTGTGGAATTAATTATATGAGTTAATTGTACCAGTGTTTTTCTGGGAAAATTTTTTATTAGCCTGTTTGAGATTCTGTCCTCACCCGGGGCTTTGTTATTTTTGAGCGTTTTGATGATATTGGATAGCTCCGCGGGTGAGGTAAGAATGCCGCCAAGTTTTGCAGTTGGAATTGATTTTTTTGCCGCAATTATTAAATCATATTCAGAGTCAATTGCCCGCTCCACACTTGGATCGGTGTGCTCATCGAGAAAATGCACCCTCTCAAAAGTGTCAGCTAGCAATTGACTTTTTTCTTTATCGGTAAAATAATCATGGTTATTTACCGTCATTGTAGCTATTGATGCTTTTTTGTGTCTCAACCGTTTTGTGACTTTCCAGAGCGAGTTGTCTTTAGGAGACAGCTTGCCTAGAAAGTTGTGCCAATTACTATTTTCTAATAAATTAATTTCGCGTCTTATCGTTGCTGTTAATTGATTAGTCAGCACTTTTTCATTTAAGTCAAACGTGCGTTGGTAATTTTTCCTATGTCTGTTTTTTTGTCTAATTAATGTTTGTATGTTTTCTGGAAGTGCTAATTGTTTTTTATGCGTTACTGTCTGTGTGTGTTTTTTTGTTATTTTTTGGACATTTTCTGTGAGTGTTTTAATTTCCTTTTCTAATTCGGCCTTAGTTTCTATTTTTGAATTTATTTGCGTTATCTCATTTAGATCTAAGCGCAGTTGGTGCCAATTAGTATTTTTGAAACTTATGAATTTATTTTCGCGATTTTCTTTGGTGACTTGAAGGCTTATGTCCGCATAAACTGGGTTGTGGTCTGAGTCTAATTTGCAAAACTGCTTTAGGTCAATAGGCACATTGATATTTTTGGCCAGAAGAATGTCTATTGTGCTAGGTCTTAATAGTATGTTATTTGGATAATGCGTCGGTCGGTCTGTAAACACCAAATTTAAATTTGTGTTGTTGAGATAATTTTTTAGTGTATTTCCGTTTTGGTTATTCCCTACATTGTTCCAATCGGAGTGCCGGCAATTCAGGTCGCCCAACAGAACAATTTTTCGTCCCGTTGAGAAAATACGATCTAGCTCTGCGGGGTAGATCGTGTTTCTGGGGCGGTTGTATGCTGCCATCAGTATTGTTCCGTTAGACAGCTGAATTGCTAGCACTTCAATGGTAAGATTAGGGATTATTATTTGCTTGAAATTAATGTTGTTTTTTATGATTGCAGCTACACCACCAGCTCTGTAATCACCCGGCCGATCAACCCTAATGACTTTATGGTTAGGAATCGAAAATTTGTCCTTAGCAATCAGATTTGTTTCATTTAAGAATAAAATGTCAATTTTTTTACGTACAATAAAGTTTTTTACAATTGTGTTTTTATTCATCAAGCTGTTGCAATTCCAACTGCATAGCCGGAGTTCTGTTAACGCAGATAACTATCAAGTTTATGCCCTACAAAATACATGAGGTGCATAAATCGTGCTTCATTGCCTTCAATTTGCAAAAGTTCAGTATTTAGAGCAGTGAGAGCCTGAATGGCTCCCCCTAAATTAATTAGCTCGTTTGTTTTAAAAGTTCGCTGAGTTGGTTCAGTTGGCTGTACTCACCGGTGGAATTAAATGTTGAAGGTTGGGCGGTGCTGGCCATGGTAGAGATAGGGTTGGTGCTTATAGCAGCTGCCACTTCCTTGTTTTGTTGTTTCTCAGACCAGTGGTTGGTTGTTGGTGGTGGGGCGGGGTGGAAAGCTGCTTTGATGGGGGGAAAAGCTGCCCTGTTGTGGATGGCCTCTCTGCTTGCAGTTGGTGGAACATTGTTGCTGGAGTTGGTTTTAAGCACTTGTTTCATCCTGGCGGTGTATACTGGGCATTGGATGCTGTTGGCGGTGTGTGCGTCACCGCAATTTGCGCATTTTGGAGCGGTTTCTTTACTTTTGGTGCATTCGTTAGTAAGATGCGCTCCTGCGCATTTTACACAGACTGCTGCGTGGTTGCAGTTCGATGTTGCATGGCCCCATACTTGACATCGCTTGCATTGGATGATGTATTTTTTGTTTGTATGGCGACTCCAGGTAATCTTGGTATAGGACAAATGCTTAACTTCATTCTGCAACTTACTAAGAGTGACGCTGCTAGGCGTCACTACCATGTAAAGCGGCCTTGCTTTGGTCTTCATGACAAACATTTTTGTAACCGGGATGTTGTAGGTTTCGGTGAGTTCGGCTTGGATTTCCGCGACTGGAATGGTTGCTTCCAACCCAGCAACGACAAAGGCGTGGGTTTTATCCACTTGGGGGGTGTAGGTGTGGAATTGCTGTCCCGTTGAGCGATAGAATTCGGCTAGTTCCTTTTGCTCAGCAGGGTCGTTAACATAAATATTCGTGTTGTTGCGCGAATATTTTATTAAATAACCTTTCCTAATTTTTTTGCTTAGGAAGGATGTTATGACGTTGTGGTCCTTTGGTTTGCCCTTAAGAATAATTGGCGGGGGCGATTTGGCTTTATTCGGCGCAGCCGGTTTGGCTGCTTTCATTGCTGCTTTCCGAATCACTGTTGCGGTTGCGTCTACTTCGGATTCCGAGTCGGACAAATCTGTTAATGACTCAAAAACGTTATTAGTTTTTATTTTGAATTCAGGGCGTGGTCTGGAAAGGAGTCTGGTTTTGGTTGGGTTTTGAAATCCATCGGATGAGGTGGTTGGAGGGCTGTTGGCTTTCCTTTTGGGAAATGTTTTTGTTTGGATAACCATTTCAGGAATTTTGGATTTAGGGGATGTGGGTTTTTCATTTTTTTCATTTGTTTCCATGGCTTCTTCTTCCCGCACATTAGAGTTGTTTTTGGGGATGGCTCCTTGGCTGCTTTGTTGACTGGCAGTAGGGTTGTTTTTGGGGGTGGTTTTCCCTTGTTTCAAAATAGTTTTTGGGGGTGAGGGTAGTCCTACCCCCGCATATTTGGGCAGTCCAAATGATGCTGATGTTGTTGTTGTTGTAGTAGTAGTTGTTGTTGTTGGTGTTGTAGGTGGAAGAGAATTATCCATTTGGGAATAGTATTTCAGCGCGCTATCATTGGATGATAGCGACGCTGATAAAGTTGAATTAAGCGAGTACGGCCCTGTCGCGCTCTCCACCGCACGAGACTGTAGTCGTTTGAGGTAGGGAAGTGGTCTGCCGCTGTTGCTGGGCAGCAACGAGGTCCGCACACGCCGTCCCCTTGTATCCCAGGTTTTGGCGCGAATTGTGCGTTAAAGAATGTTATTATAAAAAATTAATCCGCACAGGAATTTACGAACGCGAACACACAAATTAATTTGCAGAATTAAACAAAAAGTTGATTGCGCGACAAAGAAGGGCCAAAGGCCACTTCTTTTAATGTTTTGTTTCACTAATTAATTATTTAAGTCTGACTTACATGCTAAAAAGTTCCTAATTGTAATCCTTAATTTTAAACTATCACTAATTGGAGTCAATTTCTCACAAATGCTAATTAGCTAGGTCGCAAAGCGCACACTAATTGTTCACTAATTTAATTAAAGCACTGATTAAAGCAAAAAGGTTTCACTATGCCACAAGGAAATAGAGTTCAAAATAGCTCGCACAGACCAGCTGAGGAGCGAAATCGAAAACACGTCCGCTCGCTTTAAGGAGCACAAACTTGACGAGCATGGATTTTCGAAACTTCCTCAACTAAGATAGGTACCAATAGGTTCAGAATGGCCTATACTACATCAGCAACAAAAAAATTTCAAAAATATTGGGGGTAGTTAAGAGTGTACCAGACCCCATTTTAGCATTGGCTAAACAGAATATGCCAATCTATCTATCCTCTATTCATTTAACGTGTACTAAATATATTATTATTTTATATTAAATTTAACCAAAATCAAAGTAAATTAGAATAATACGTTTTAATTTTATTAGTTTTTAATTACTAAATTAAAAATTTGACCATAACCAGATCAATTGAAGTGCTGTTCTGATCGGAAAACGAAATCTTTCAAAAAACGTACCCGCTATGAGAAAATAACGCCTCTTACATTTCAAACAACTGGAAAGAAGTATTTCAAGTTTTATAAACATATATTAGTAGACTAATCATGAGAGTTCTGGCCCAAAATCCCATGTTATTTCTTATGGAGGTTCAAATTCACATTTTCCCCCCACCACTACCACTTTGGTTGCTGTGACCTTGGTCCTGAGAATGGAAGCGACAAGCTTCGAGCTGAGAATTTGAAGCGGTAAGCTTCGAGCTGGGGCCACGCATGCGCACATGTTTTTTCTTATAGAGATTCAAATTTACATTTTCCCCCCACCACTACCACTTTGGTTGCTGTGACCTTGGTCCTGAAAATGGAAGCGACAAGCTTCGAGCTGAGAATTTGAAGCGGTGAGCTTGCATCTGAGGATCCGCATGCGCCTTGATCATTTTGATGAAATTTGACCCGAAGGTCATATGACGTAATTGTGAGCTACATTTCTACCTATCGGTATATTAGTAGATTCATGCCGGTTCTGGCCTAAAATCTCATATTATTTCTAATACATGTCGATCTAGGTATAAAAATATAAACATCCGGTCTTTACAAATGTATTGTTTTTTCTTTGTAAATTTTTATCAAAATAACGACACCGCATCATCCGGTCCTCAATAGATAGCGCGTATGCATAAAAATAGTGTCTGGTCTTATAAATAAAAGTTAGCGCCTCCGCTTTTGCGCATGCGCTTTTTTCAGCAGGCGTCGGGATCCGCGCCTTGACGTTACGTCACCTTATCAGTATGTGGGATCAGTTGATGGTAATGAAGAAAAATCATGTTTATATTTTAGAATAAACTTTTTTATTAGATAATGTTTAAATATAAATATGTACATAAGGTTACAAAATGAAAATTACATTTTAACATCATGGAGAAGTTCAATTATACTACAATTATTATTTAATTATTATTAAATGCTTATCGCAATAAAACCGCAAGTTTTCTACTATGAATATTTCATACATATGACTTACCTTCCTTTTGAAAAAACCCATAAAAACATCTATCTATATTTATTGGACATATATAGTATTAAAAAATGAAATACAAATTTAATATGAATATAATACAATTAACATTATAAACTTAAAACTAATACAAAATTTACATATCCATTATACTATAATGCCCCCACGGTAAAGTATTATAATCATTATTAAGTAAATGACGTTTGTCATCGTGTGAACTTAGCCCAATCTTTGTTTGCGTGATGCTTCCAACTTCATGTTTCGATGATTTTATTAAATTTTGACTAATTATTTTATTCTCATCGGAATTTAAACATTCTACATAATCATCAAAACATAGGTGATGTTTAACCACGTTGCGTTTAACGCCTTTAGATTTTTTTACGGCGTCTTTATCTTCAACTCTAACAGCATACATTTTAGATCTTAATCCCACAAATTCTGTCATTATTTTACCGTTATTTTCATCCTTCATCATGCCCAACACTTTTTTATTTGCATGTGGAATCCCATAAATATTATCTTTGGAGTAATCGCTAGTATCAAAATATTTGTAACAATCTTCGCGAATTACGTCATATACATCATCGTGACGAATTTCATAGATTAAGCTATCTGTGTCTTATTTTCACAGATGTGACACTTTGTAGAATTTTCATACTCAAATTGTTGTTCGGCAGAAATATCCATGGGTATAGGACAAAGAAATACAGTTTCTAAATCTTCGGCAAATTGAAGCATTCCTTGCGTAAACCACTCAATGCAATCTTCACCACGATAACTGCGATAAAACGACAATGAATCATCGTACGAGCACTTTACATAATAGCCGACGGCAAATGGTACATGTTCTTGATATTTTTGCACATTCTTTTTAACATCACTACACGGTTTAAGCACACATTCTAAATCGGCATAAATTGTGAATGGCACCCGCACTATGTTATTATAATTTTTGAACTGTACATATTTATAGTTTTCAGATGGCACTTTAGGTGAACAAGAGTTCATTTTAATACAGTCTGAAGTGTGTTGCGCCAATTTATTTAGCGTGTAGAAATAATGTAAACACCGATCACAAAAATGTTTTTTTCCATTATGTTGGCTTAGTTGTGAAGAAACTAGTCGCGATAAATTTTTTATCCACACATAGTGGTATTTGGCAACATAATCTTCATCATCACACTTCTCATCGTCCTCATAATATCCATTTTGAACTACCAATAAATTTACGTGCCGTTCTTGCTTAGATTTGGTCAAATAGGTAGGCAACACTTCCATACCACGTTTTGTTTTTTCAATTGCATAAACATTGGCTGATAAATTGTTTTGCTTTTCAAATCTAGGTATTTGTTTAGCAGTCATCGGAAACTGAATTCCGGTAAGATTCAACACTTTAGAATAATGCGCATAAGATGATGTTCGTTGAGGGTGCTTTTCTACTGGATAAAGCGCTGAGACCACAGCCCAAGCAAAACACGCATCATCATCATTCTGAACATTAACGCAAGCATGTTTAAGTTCAATTTGTTTTGGCAGTTCAATGTATGATGATCCAAGTTGCGGCATAAATTTATTAATGCTTACGGCAAGGTTGATGATTGCTGACAATGCCCATCCGCTATCACGTTCTTGAAACTCTTCCAACTGACTTAAGATGGAATCTTTAATGTTTTCATTGAACCACTCATTCAACTTGGTGTCATTATAAATGGCAACATTTTTAGTATTCATGTACTTATTTTCAAGCACAACTAATTCACCATTTTTAATTTTGAATTCTCCACACAAAACCGCATTCACTTTCAAGGAAGCGTCTTTAAATACAGTTATTAGTATTTATAGATTTTTTATTGGAGGATTTCTTACAATATAATTTTATATTTGTTAACAGTTTGATAAAACACAAATACATCGTTTATTAGCTGGAGGTAAAACTAGCACTATCTTATAGCCGCATTTTCAGATTAGTAACATGAGAATGTATTTTCTTCTTAATTTTAGCAATATTGGCAGACATTCCACCATTTAAAAAACGTAGCCATATTTTTTGCGGTCAATTGAACTCATAAAATTCTATGAATGGTACACCGGCTTCATTTTCAATGGTGAAATTTTTTTAGTTTAAAGTTTGGATTGTCTTTGGCATCGTAATGTTTACATACAAATCCCTTTGCTAGATAAATGTATAAAAATTTCTACTATTTCATATATTCATAAGTATTTTGGCTAATAAATACATTTTCACACACGATAAGAATTTGTGGTTTTTATTATTCCCATTGATTAGCAAAAATATATGCATGTAGAAAATATTAAAACATCAAACCATTAGCATCCACACCAGTGAAACAAATCGAAATTCTTATACTTCAAATCAGTTAAGTGCTCAAACAAATCTTAAACAGGTATTTTCTTTTAAATTCTAATTGTCCAACCAATTATTAAATCATCTTTCAGATAAAATAATTTAATCTTCACCGATCTAATTTGCGAAAACATGGCGGTTCCACCAAATCAAATTAATCTTGATACCCTTCCTTACGTTTATCTTTCGCATGTCAACCCCATCACAAAAGCTCTCAACTATTTTAAACTATTAGTTGATACCGGATCTAGTGCTTCTCTAATCAAAGACCAAGCAATAAGGGGAAAGAAAATCAGAATAGATACAACCGAAAACTTGCAAGTGACAGGAATTACTCCCGATAATGGTATAAATGCCTTTGGCACCGTACTCTTAGAGCCCTTAGCCAATCCGAATTTCAAACTAAAATTTTTCGTCATTGGAAATGCAACCGGTGTAGTATTTGATGGTATACTGGGTAACGATAACCTTTTAAAAGAAACAGCGATTATTAACTATGAACATCAAACGCTAAAGTTAAAATCGTGTGAAGCTCCACTTCCAATTTGGCGAGACTTAGTTGTATACAATAGCCAATAATTATCATTAGGTTTTTATTAAATATGTATTTGTATTTATCTTTTAAAAATCAAATGTTAATTGTATTGTTATTAGATTTTATTTTAATTTTAAATATGCATTTATATGTATTTGTATTTATCTTTTAAAAATAAAATGTTAATTGTATACTTTTTTCATTTTTTAATACTATATATGTCCAATAAATATAGATAGATGTTTTTATGGGTTTTTCAAAAGGAAGGTAAGTCATATGTATGAAATATTCATAGTAGAAAACTTGCGGTTTTATTGTGATAAGCATTTGTGTGTGTGTGTGTGTGTGTGTGTGTGTGTGTGTGTGTGTGTGTGTGTGTGTGCGCGCGTGTGTATTACACAAATGTGTGTGTGTGTGTGTATTACAAACTTTTAATTCTCAATAAAATAAAAGATCTGGAAATACACACATTGATGTGGCACCATCCTCAAAGTTTGCCATTTTTATAATTGGAAAGACGTCTGAAAAAAATTGAATGAAAAGACGTCTGAAAAAAAAATAGAAAATAGAAAATTTAGCATATAATATAACTTAAAAACTTACCAGACCCGCATTGCCCACACGTTAACGAATGGGTCAGTCACCTCATAGGTTAGGCGGTAGCCTAACCTCACCCCCAGATGACGGTGCCCGGGGGGAATTGTTGGTGGGGCATCGCAGGCCCCAAAAAAAAATACAATCGGCTTCGACTAAGAAAATTTAAAAAACTATGAATACTGAAAGTGATATTTATATTTTTACTTACCCGTAAATTTGGCGGCAGCCTGGCCCGCACATATACCAGAAGAAAATCTCCAATTGTTTCTATAATGAAAAAAATGTTTAAAAACAACACCAATAAATGCAATAAAAACTTACCCATTTTGTTTCACTATATGATTTATACTGAACTAAAAATCTAGCAGAAATTTTGCGGTTTTTGCCGCTTATCAAAAACCACAAAACCACAACATCCGGTCTTTAATTTAAAATCACGAAAAAGTTTAATTATATTACATTTATTTATAATATAACATTACTTTTTCATACATATTTTCTTATTTATTAATATTAGAAATACTGTTTGAATAGAAATTATTATACATAGTAATACAAATAGAATTACAATATCAAATTTTGTGGAATTTTTGGTTTCTGGAACATTTGAATACATTGTATTATTTAATTTAATACTATGTTTACCCAAAGATTGGTTATTTTCGAAAAAATATTAGATTAATTAAATTATTATTATTAAAGACACAATTTTATTATTATTATAGTGTGAAGCACCACAAATAGATGCGATATACTATAATTTTAACCGGATGTTGCTGTAGAGTCCGAGCGGTATCTTCTAAACTAATGATAGTATTCTCTAAAAACTATTTTACATTAGGTTATTTTAAAGTAATGTTAATAACATAGCTCTGTAAAATGGATTCCAACATTATGTTAATAACATAAATAATTTTGTATTCTCTATCTAGCTATGTAAAATTATAAATAACATATCATTTTTTTTTTCTAAGACACCCTTGAATTTTGAAAAATAATTTTGACATTTATCAATTTAGCAATTGAAAAATATAAATAATTTGAAGCTTCGTGAATTTTTTGCTTAAATTAATTGATTATCAGTTGAAAGGTAATATAACGTCATGTGTAATATTACCACAATACATTTATTATCATAGACAACTATCTTCAGATAAAAATTATGGCTTTTGCTAAAAAGAAACGCGAGAAAAAAACTAGTGAAGAACAACTTGAGATCTATTTGAGATTTATGGAGGAAAACGAAGTATTTCGTACAGGAACTATCAATCCTACAATTCCGGAAAAATATTTTTTGAATAAATGGGAAGAATTGACTTTGTTGTTAAATAGCTGCAACTCTGGGCCCGTGTTGAGTTCTACTGATTGGAAAAAAAGATTCACCAATTGGAAAAACACTACTCGAGCAAAATATCGAAATTTGGCAGCGGATATTAAGAAAACTGGCGGAGGCCCTGCTGCAGACATTAAAATGACTGCTTTAGAAGAACGCGGACTAAATGTTTGGGGTAGAGTGACAGTGGCGGGCTCCAATTTAGTTCCTGTTGCAGGTGGATTGCAGTCAACGTTTAACGATATACCTGGTAACAATTTAGCACAAACAATTAATGAAGCAAAAATACTTTTTGAAGATGATGTGGAAATGGAAAATTTGGAGGTTAATATTTGTATGGGTGAAATTAACGAAATATGTGAACCAGAAACTCTACGAGATCAACGAGAACTCAATAAAACGCCTTCAAAAAAATTGAAAATGACTGAGAGAAAATTTGAGACTTCACAACATCAACAAGAATTTATCAACAAGACGCATTTAAAAAGATCGAGAAAGCCTGAAAGAATACCTTTGTTTCAAAAACCAACATCTTTGAAATCTGAAAGCAGTACCATAAAAGAGTTAGGCCAAGAACTACTTAAAAACTACAAAGAAAATACTTCAAATCAAGACGAGTTTAATATCATAAAATTAAAACATGAACAAAAAATTTTAGATTTGGAAGTAAACAAACTGAAATTTGAAATTGCAAAATACAAATTTGAGAATCCTGGTTTCAGTTTTGTATATAATGAATAATAAGAAACTTATTCAGTTAGTTCAAAAACTGTTATCATTTTTGTTATCATTTTTTCTGTTATCATTTTTTTTTCTGTTATTTTTTATTTTATCATTTATTTTTTCTGTTTTTTTGTTAGTGCGATACTTACAACAACACAATTCTTGTATAAATTGAAACAACAATTAAAATAAATAAGTTAATATTAATTTAAATTTTTTTGATTAGTGAATATTTTCTCGAATATAATTTTCTCTTGCTAGTCTTCCTAAATTAAGATAATTAGCATTATCTAGAATTCCTGCATTATTGTTATCATCATTATCATTATCTTCGTCATGGTCATTTTCTTCATAATTAAAATCTAGGTTTGCATGAAGCGCTAGATTATGTAGAACTATGGCGACATATATAATATATGCTGCTTTAGAAGGATGATAATGTAAGACTCTATGCTTTAGGAGAGCTCTAAATCGATTTTTTAAAATACCATTAGTCCTTTCTATTGTATTTCGAGCAGATTTTAACATGCTGTTGAATTGAGCTTCCGGTGTACCAACTTGCACTGCCTGAAAAGATGTAAAACACCAAGGTTCCAATGGGTATCCACTGTCAGCAATTAAATAAGTTGTAGTGTCGCCATTTTCATAATTTTGCAATAAATGGGCTCTAATGTCTGACATTCTATATATTGCAGAATCATGTACTGACCCAGGATAACGAGCATTGCATGCCAAAATTCTGGTTCGGGAATCGCAAATTAACATAACGTTTATACTAAAATCTTGCTTTCTATTTAAATAAACATGTGGTGGATGTGCTTCATCTGCTATTGGAGGAGCAATAATGTTCACGTGAGTTCCATCAATAGCACCCACAACACCTCGAAGACCAAATTTTTCAAAAAATCCTGCTTTTACTGAAGATACACTATTTGGTGTAGTTGGAAACTGAACCCATATAGGCATCAATATATTAGATATCAGTTGGCAAATTTCTGAAACCGCCCTACTTACTGATGGCTGACTAACCGAAAGCCAAAAATTTTGACCAACGCAATGCTGATATGATCCACGACTCAAAAAGGATATTGCTAATAACAATTTTAAGCGAAAGGGTAAGGCAGTTGATCTTTGGTTCGGTTCAATATGTGGTTCTAGAGATATAATCAAATAATTCACTATTTCTCGTGATAGTCGAAATTCGTATTGGAACTCTTGCTCTGGCATTTCAAAGGGGTTTTGTGCATCTCTTAGCTGCTTTCTATATAATTTCATATAATTTCTAAAGAATACAGCTAGTATGATTTTTCTTATAGATAAAACCACATTTTACCTTCTTTCATCTTCAGCTAGTAAAGCGTAAACAAAAATCGGTATAATATCGTTGTTGTTCATTTTGATTGACGTTAGCCTAGACAATTCACTGAAAATCTTATTTAAAAAGTGCAATTGCTTGGCTAATATTTCATACTCGATTTCATAACAGAGCTCAGCTAGCCTTAACGTTCCGCGAAATGCGTATGTTATTTTACAGAATATGTTATTAAAATAATGTTAATAACAAACCTAAAAATGCTTACAGAATTGCAAAAATTGTAACATTCTGTTATTTTAATAAAATAACAAAATGTTACCTTAAAATAGAGTTAGAGAATACCACCATTAGACTCGGACCCCAACCCAATCTACACAGACTTGACACTTCAGGCTGCAATCAAGGCCGTGGCTGATTATAAATTTATTAGCTTCAAGAATACAAACTGGAAGGAGTTTAGACGCGATTTAAATGACGCGACAACAATCAATAGTGACTTGGTGACAGCAAATGACATTGACAAAGAAATCGAAATCATGACCAATAATATTCTTTTTTGCACGATCAATCTTTTTTTGTCTATTTACCGTGACATTTTGCTTGACGGTATGTTGATTTTACGGTTGCTATGCCTAACAGCTGTTCTTACCGTCCTAGAACGGTAAGTAATTCCTTACCGTTTACATGATAATAAAATCAACATATCTTTGTAGAAAAACAATCATAGAAACGACTGCTTTCAAAAGAGCGTTTACTTCAATTATTAAATAGACGTCATTTTAGATATTAATCCAATAATATTTTATTGCGTTTTATTAGTTTTGATCGCGCAAAAAAATGCCATAAGCATCAAGAACGTTAAGGGTTTACTGGTCTTAGACAAATTTTTGTTTTCGACCAGTGGAAGACCTTTACAGTTCTTAATACTTAATATATTATTATTTACGACTGACACAATAAGTGTAACAACATAATGATCAAGATTTGGTTTCTATAAGAGCCTACTACATAATAATTAAATCCCCAATCCAATTAAATCCCCCAATTTGTCTGAGACCAGTAAACCCTTAACGTGCGTGATGCTTATAGCGTTTTTTGCACGGTCAAAATTTAGAAAACACAATAATAGTTATTTATGTCATAAGGATCGTAATATCAATCATTATCGCGTTATCAGACGCGTTATCAAACTTCACGACTGGTACCATAATGATTAGTTACGATCCGAATGACATACAAAATTTTATCTGCTTGCGTATATTAAAGAAGAAATTCGAAATAAATTATTTAGCTTTAAAAAAATGTAAAATTTAAAAAATAAATATGTTGCTGTCACCTAAACATCATTAATATATCGATATAATCGTATTACCTAAAAATTGATCTATCATATTAGCCTTGAATGTTTCATTATAGTACTGAGTACCATAATGAATTCATTATAGTACTCAGTACTATAATGTAATCAGCTCGAAAATCAGTATAGTCTTTATTGTCATAATGCATGTCATTATGATATTAAAAATTACACTCATAAAGTTGTCATTTCGAAACGCAAGCAGATAATAGTTATTTATGTCATAAGGATCGTAATATCAATCATTATGGTACCAGTCGTGAAGTTTATCAGACGAGGCGCCAGCCGAGTCTGATAACGCGACTGGTTCCATAATGATTAGTTACGATCCGAATGACATACAAAATTTTATCTGCTTGCGTATATTAAAGAAGAAATTCGAAATAAATTATTTTATCCAAAACTGTCAGATAATGTGTTTGTTATTGATTAGAATTTAAATTATAAAGTAGGCCATAACTCACTAGTGGACAAAAGTAGTGATTTAAAGTATACTTTATCTCACTAGTGAGTGAAAATACAATGCTTCGTTTATTATACTTACTCCTCTTTTGTCTTTCCAATATTCAAATTCTTGAAATTCTTTGTTATAAGATTTTTTGGACTTTTCCGGAATTAAACAAGCTGTGGCTTCGTTTGCTTCTTGTAAAATTTCGATAGGAATTTCACAATTCTCCATTTTGATGTATTCTTTTAGTAAACAAATTCGGTTTTCAACATGACAACCACAGTTTTCTGACAACCAGCCTTCTGTGATCAAAATTATCAATTTTCAAATAATGACGTTTTTCTAATTTAATTTATTATTTTAAAAATACGATTTAATAAAAGTTTTAGATAAAATTTTGTATTAAACACGTGAGTAATTACATATAAGTCACTCAAGAGAATTAGCCCACTCGCCCTTCGGGCTTGTGGGCTAAACTTTTCTTTCGTGACTTATATGTAATATTACTCACTAGTCTAATAAATAACTATAGCTTTAAAAAAATGTAAAATTTAAAAAATAAATATGTTGCTGTCACCTAAACATCATTAATTAATTTATCGATATAATCGTATTACCTAAAAATTGATCTATCATATTAGCCTTGAATGTTTCATTATAGTACTGAGTACCATAATGAATTCATTATAGTACTCAGTACTATAATGTAATCAGCTCGAAAATCAGTATAGTCTTTATTGTCATAATGCATGTCATTATGACATTAAAAATTACACTCATAAAGTTGTCATTTCGAAACGCAAGCAGATAAATACTATTATATTAGTTTTAAAATTACGTCTATTTAATTATTATGTAGTAGGCTCTTATAGAAACCAAATATTGATCATTATGTTGTTACACTTTTTGTGTCAGTCGTAAATAATAATATATTAAGTATTAAGAACTGTAAAGGTCTTCCACTGGTCGAAAACAAAAATTTCTCTAAGACCAGTAAACCCTTAACGTTCTTGATGCTTATGGCACTTTTTTTGCGCGATCAAAACTAATAAAACGCAATAAAATATTATTGGATTAATATCTAAAATGACGTCTATTTAATAATTGAAGTAAACGCTCTTTTGAAAGCAGTTGTTTCTATGATTGTTTTTCTACAAAGATATGTTGATTTTATTATCATGTAAACGGTAAGGAATTACTTACCGTTCTAGGACGGTAAGAACAGCTGTTAGGCATAGCAACCGTAAAATCAACATACCGTCAAGCAAAATGTCACGGTAAATAGACAAAAAAAGATTGATCGTGCAAAATATACTATTTTGCACGATCGTGTAATTTGACATGCTTACTGATTTTATAATAATCATAGTAGGTTACTTTTACAAAATACCGTGCGGTAAGTTTGCTTACCGCACGGGATGCGGTAAGTAAACGCAATTCAATTTTTTGTTTTTTTTTAATCGATTCAATTAATTGCGTTCTTTAGATTTTTCAGGAATAATTGCCGAACATCCTATGTTCCACGCACTTTCAACATCCGAATCATCACTGTCTCCTATTTCTGATCAGTTAATTAAGAAACTTATTGGAAATTATTAATTCACTTATTAAATGACAGTAGTAACCAAACCATATGCTACTTGATAAAAATTAATTTATTACATTTGTAATTTATTAATCAAATAGTAATTTTCTTATGTCCTCGATCCTGCAAAAAACGTAATAAGCATTGCGGTCAGTAAGTGCCCTACCGGTATCGGGCGTATTGGAGATCTCGACTACGTCTCGATCTCCAAACACACCCTCCACCGGTAGTATGCACTTACTGACCTTAATACTTAATACTATATTAAGTATCAAGAACGGTAAGGGTGGTTTACTGGTCGGAGACAAAAGTTTGGGGATTGAGCGAAGCGAAATCCCCAATTTGTCTGAGACCAGTAAACCCTTAACGTTCGTGATGCTTATAGCGTTTTTTGCACGGTCAAAATTTAGAAAACACAATAATAGTTATTTATACAACAAGTAGCAAAATGTAAGTTATTTTTTCACGAGTCGTAAATTTGTCCAACGAGGCGTCAGCCGAGTTGGACAATACGAGAAGTGAAAAAATAACTAATTTTGCTCGTGTTGTATACACTATTTTTTGCAATTTTTAATTAAAATAAAAAATATTAAATATTAGTTAATAATCAGATGACAATCGGTTGCTTGATTCAAGCTTAATTTGTTATTAATTAGAGCAAGCATTGATAAAACAATTGAAATCGCCCCTAGGAACGAAAAATCAAACAGCTTCCTTCACATAATTCAAATCGAACAGAAGTGTTTGCTAACTCAAATTTAATGGAAATGTTGCTTATATGTTTCTGTTTAGTTAAATATTCTTACTAATTGTACAATTAATATTGTTAATAAATAAAACATTGCGGTTTTATAACTTTTTGCCACGTTTTTAGCAATTTTTAAAATAATGAAAAAAAAGTAAAAATAATGAAAAAAAGTAGAAAAAGAGTGAAAATAGTTATTTATGCAACAAGTAGCAAAATGTAAGTTATTTTTTCACGAGTCGTAAATTTGTCCAACGAGGCGTCAGCCGAGTTGGACAATACGAGAAGTGAAAAAATAACTAATTTTGCTCGTGTTGTATACACTATTTTTTGCAATTTTTAATTAAAATAAAAAATATTAAATATTAGTTAATAATCAGATGACAATCGGTTGCTTGATTCCAGCTTAATTTGTTATTAATTAGAGCAAGCATTGATAAAACAATTGAAATCGCCCCTAGGAACGAAACATCAAACAGCTTCCTTCACATAATTCAAATCGAACAGAAGTGTTTGCTAACTCAAATTTAATGAAAATCTTGCTTATATGTTTCTGTTTAGTTAAATATTCTTACTAATTGTACAACTAATATTGTTAATAAATAAAACATTGCGGTTTTATAACTTTTTGCGGCGTTTTTAGCAATTTTTAAAATAATGAAAAAAAGTAAAAAGAGTGAAAAAAAGTAGAAAAAGAGTGAAAAAAAGTCTTTTTTTCACGCTTTTTTTAGAACAATAAAAAAAGAAGGCTGTTTCAACATCAAAAATGGCAACTAAAAAGATGTCATTTTAATCGCAAATTGCAAAAATACTATTATATTAGTTTTAAAATTACGTCTATTTAATTATTATGTAGTAGGCTCTTATAGAAACCAAATCTTGATCATTTGTTTTTCTACAAAGATATGTTGATTTTATTATCATGTAAACGGTAAGGAATTACTTACCGTTCTAGGACGGCAAGAACAGCTGTTAGGCATAGCAACCGTAAAATCAACATACCGTCAAGCAAAATGTCACGGTAAATAGACAAAAAAAGATTGATCGTGCAAAAATAACTATAAAACTGCTTTAGACTTTTTGGGTAATAATTCCCCATTAGCTTTTTGAGCTCTCTCTGCTACAATTTCTGGAATTTCTTCATTCATTGTTGCGAATTTGTCAAACGCGTTCCACTACACTTCAAACGTCTCGCTAAATACGCTAACTAAATAAATGAATAGCGGTAACTATAAGGAAACGTCATGCTATTTTCAAATCCACATTCAAAATTCTGAATTTAAATCCCATTTGTGTTTAGAGTGAAAAATAAAACGTTGTATGTACCACGGGTGATATAGGATTCTTTTTACCCTTGTGTGACTTTCATCTCTCGGGCCAGAGGCCCTCGGGATGAAATTCGTCACCCGCGGGCAAAAAGATCTCTATATCATCGTAGGTACATAAATAACTATAAAGCCACGAAAAGACACTCTCCAAGAGTCCAAACGTCCAATTAAAAAACAAATGCCACTTCCAGAGCATATACTGTCACTAATTAGGAACAAAAATAGACAAAGAAAATGGTATCAGCAAACTCAGAACTATTTTGACAAACTACTAATGAACCAGTTGACGGCCGAGGTACGAAGGGAGATTGCGCTCTTCAGAAATACTCAGTGGCATAATTTTCTGACCAATCTCTTGCCTGTGGACGGTTCATTGTGGAAAGTCAAAAAACGTCTAACTGCCAAATCCAGCAACATTGAAACGCTGGAAGTCAATGGCACCGACTTTTACAGCGATGCTGAAAATTGCAAAATACTGGCTGATACCTTTAGTGACATACATAGGCTAGGAATGCACTCAGACAGACAGTTCAAAGAAAACATTATGAGACAATACAACGACCTAACATCCATCGCGCCGCAACTTTCCAATCACAATTTATCCCAATATCCTAACCAATCCTACTGAATTACGTGACGTCATTAAAAAGCTAAAATCAAAAAAAGCACCAGGTTTAGACAAAATCAATAACATTGTGATTAAAAACTTACCAATCAAAACAATAGTTCAGCTGACGCATATAATAAACGCGACTCTAAAACGGCAGTACTTCCCAAAAGCATGGAAGCCTTTCCAAAAGCCTTTTTTCGGCATTGACGTTTCAGCAATTTTCCAAATTTGTTCTATAAAATTAGCATAGTTGTTTCCTACTAGCATATCAGGGACCGATTCTGCCAATTCTGTGAATAATAACCAATCGGCTTTCTTTGGGTTAAATGATTGGTCTGTCACGAAATTTTGGACAGCTCCTATGTTGTTACTGGCTTCTATCACGCATTCTATTGGGAAATGATCACTGTTGGCAGCATCTTCTAGTACTTGAAATGAGGTTCTTAGGCTCAAAGCTGGAGATGTGAATATAACATCAGGCACACTAATTAGTGGTGGGCAGTGATTCTTGTTGGATTTCCGTCATTGATGATTATAAAGCCTTCTTCCTCCATACATTTTTGCAAGAATTTTCCATTTCTATTTATGAATGATGAGCCCCATATTTGATGTTGAGCATTAAAATCTCCAATGATGATTTTTCTGTTCTCGATAGAGTCAAGAATGCTTGTTATTCGACAATCACTTAACTTGACATTTGGTGGGCAATACCCGGCTACAATAGCCATTCCTTGGATTTCTATTGCTATTATCTGAAAATGTTCTGGGGTATTGAGCGTGTTTAGATCAATCACTTTAAAGTGCGTGTCTTTTCTTATAAACAGTGCAATTCCTCCGTTGCCATCCAAACGGTCGTCTCTGTACGAAAAATATCCAGGAATTCTTGCTGTATCGTCAAATTTTAAAAATGTTTCATTGATCGCAATTACTGTTGGGTTTCTTGATCTAGCCAGTGCTATGAGTGATTCTCTTTTATTTCTAAAAGATCTCATATTCCAATGAATAACTTTTATATCCAGTTCCGTAACTAACAAAAGTTCGGGAATTAGATATGGCTAAATTAGAAAAGTTTTTTTTTTTTTTATTTTTTTTTTTTTTTTTTTAATTAATGAATTCTAAATTAATGTGATTTTGTATTAGAGTTAGTAGAGTAAGTTTATTAAGTCAAGTCAATTAAATTGCACTTAATATATATTGATAATATATATTAAATACGTCTAAATAATATATACTGGTCTCAATAAATCACTCTCTAGCTTGGGGGGGATTGGTACCCCTCCTCTTCCACTTCCATCGGTCCACTTGATTCCCTTTTATTAATTCCTGTTACGAAATGTTTAATCTGATGTAAAATGTTTGATAGGTTATCGTTGTTGCATATTGCTAGGATTGATTGGATTTCGTTTTTTATGTCCTCATTTTTTCCTGTGTCAAAGTCATATACTAATTTATCGCTCAGCCCTTCCGGGATTCTTCCTATGAGGGCCTCCTTATGACTTGTTCTGTCGTAGCCTTTAGAGGGGGAGTTCATGCGCCTCTTTTTGAACGCTTGGTTTCTTGGTTCTTCATTATTAATGTCCAAGTGTATTTTTTCATTTGATTGGATACTTAATATTTGGCTCATCAGGGCTTTTTGTTCTGGCTGGTTGGACGTGTAGATTTCTATGGTGGACTTGTATGTCTTGAGAGGTGGTGTTTCTAGTGTTCGGTAATCTAGGAAAAGTTTGGTTTGATTCGATTAATTCCCTAAAATCCTTCATACTGCATCTTTTGTTGGCTTCATAGTACGTTAGGTTTTCACACGCAACCAGCTTGTTTACTTTTCTCTGTCGAGTATGTTCAGCGCAATCTCTGAAAGTGGCTTTGTGATTTCCGTTACAAAATAAACAACTTATTTGAAGGTCATCGATCTCACAATTTGACATTTCATGTCCTATTTCCTTGCATTTGGCGCATCTAGGTTTTGCGCTGCGGCAGATTTTGCTGGAGTGACCAAACCTTAAACATTTGAATTATATTTTAATCCTGTACTTGCATAATTTGAATGTAAACAGTGACATAACCTACAAATCACAAGACTGTATTAATCAAATAAAAATAATACCTTAACTTCCCAATTATCCTATCAACGCAATAAATGTATGTATGTATGTATGTAAATGTATGTAAATGTATCCACTGCAAACATCCTCCCAGTAAAATAACAAATTTCCAGGGCTCAGTTTGACTTCATCAAAGAACTCATATGCACCAGGAAGCGCACTCGCAATAAATATGAAATATCCTTTGATCTCAGCGTGCGGCGTGCGCAGACTTTGGGTAACAAACACGAGTTGTGTTACCAGCTCGATAAGATGGCGCTGTTAAAACTTTCTTGAAGGTACAGTGAATTTGATTTGTGTTATCAAAGAAAAAATTTAGAATATCGGAAGCAACATAAATCATAAACTTTTATATTTCTAGCACAGAAACAAATACAAAATAGTAGTAGATGCAAAATTATGTTGCCGATACTATTCTCGCGCCATCTAATGGCTCTAGAATTCACTAAAAAAACTTTGCACGCTATAATTGGCCTAAGTGTGCTTCTTGGTGTATATAAGTTCTTTGACTTTATTTAATTCATTCAGTACAGTAATTCAACTCACTGTCAATTTACTTCGCATTATTGTGGACAGTTGTGCACAATCGCATTGCAGCTGACGCATATAATAAACGCGACTCTAAAACGGCAGTACTTCCCAAAAGCATGGAAAAATGGTGTCGTAATTCCCATCCCAAAACCTGGCAAAAAACACAGCAACCCCATTAACTACCACCCAATTAGCCTACTGTTCATACTGAACAAACTGACAGAAAAAATAATTATGACAAAACTTAATAAGCACACAACCAAGTACAAAATTCTGCCAGCTTTTCAGTTTGGCTTTAGGCAAGGGCATAGCACAACGCACTCTCTGGTGCGCATTGTTAACGACATTAAGCACAGCTGCAACAAAAAATTCTCCACCCTAATGGCTATATTTGACATTGAAAAAGCATTTGACCGTGTATGGCAGCAGGCACTAATTTGCAAAATGAGCGTACTCAAGTACCCTACGTACTTACTTGATCAAATTGGTTGCCTGCTATCTGCAAGGTCGTACGCTGTAAGTAAAGGTTGGAACTGCACTATCCGCGAAAAAAAGTATTGAAGCCGGAGTCCCCCAAGGCTCTGTTCTTGGGCTAATCCTATTCAATATTTACATAGCGGATATTCCAACCTTTGCAAGAACGAGCCTGTCACAATTTGCCGATGATACGGCCATGTACTGCAACAGCTTTAGCGCAGAGATTGCAAACAGACAGGTACAGTTCCACATGCGATTGCTTGTCGAATATTGCCACAAGTGGAAAATTAGGCTCAATGACACTAAGACTGAAACAATGCTTTTTACATACAATTATAATCACCTTAGCAAAGTGTTTAATCCACTCGTTGTAGGCGAGTGCAAACTATTCCCAAAGACTACGGTGAAATACCTCGGGTTGATCCTTGACAAGCGACTTACATTTTACGCAGACACAACAAACAAGATCCACAAGGCACTAGCAGCATTAAGCCAAATATATTCACTCATGAATAAACATTCAATTTTGAGCCCTAGAATAGTATATTACAACCGAGTTGGGAATGATATTTATTACAGCCGAGGGCTAATATCTGACCGAGAGGCGAAGCCTCGAGGTCAGATATAAGCGCGAGGCTGTAATGAAATTCCCACCGAGGTATGTATACTATTTTATTCACAATCGAACAATTTATTATCAAAAAAATAATTAAAAATGTATGAATAAAAACACATTTTCGACCGTGGTGGAAATGCACTTTTCGATCAGCAAATCTGAAATTGCAGTTGTCAAAACTCCAGTTCAAAACAAAAATACAGTGTTGAATGTTGCTTTTTACGATAGTTCATTAATTTGTTGTGCTGTTGGACTAGATTAATCTTTAAATGTAATTAAAAGTGTGGAAATAGCGAAATACATTAAATACTTGTGTAAATTCTACTGTTGCAAGTGTCAAACAATCATATTTATTATTTGACAGTATTACGAACCTAGGTATGTAATGTTCAACTTCCCGACCTCTAAATCGTTGGTAATCACAACATTACAATAACGATTGTGAATAAATAAAATTATCTTATACATGGCAGTAATTAGACCAATACTTACGTATGCAGCACCAGTTTGGTGCTCCATGAGTGGATCCACAATGCTGCGACTGCAGAGGATTCAAAATAAATGCCTGCGACCTACAACTAACTCGCCCATTTACACACGCATTGCAGATCTACACGACATGACTGAGGTCGAGTACATTGACCATTTTGTAGAGAGACTAGCGGTAAATTTTTACAAGTTCCAATCTAAATCGAACCCGCTCACAAAAGACATTGTAAAATCTACCGAGACAGTCCAGCGAAAAGGCGACGGACATATTGCTCATAAGCTCCCCTTCCACAACCTGTTGGAAAAAAATTTGATTTAATAAGTAATATACTCAAGCCAAATTGTTTATCATTGTTTTCTTGTCTCTGCCCTATGACATATCATAGCAAGGCATGGTTTAGTTTAACTTAACATTTAACATCAACAATCTACGATCCACCTCTGACTTGTACTGCCTACCGTTTAAAATCAACGCGCTGTATTTGAAGTCTCGCTCCTGTCTTTGCTTTTCTCACTCGATGCTTTTATTATAAAACATAACTTATTACGCTATACTATTTTGCTGTCGTCTACGATTGTCTGTCTCATTTGTTAATTTGGTCGTACTTTACCACACGTATTCTCCGCCAATTCAGTTCGCATAAAAAAGTGCTCCAAGTGCGGTGTGAATTCCACTAAAATCATAAAGCTGTGTCTTGTTGTACTCACATTCACTACCTGCAATTATAAAGTGTTATAATGTGTAAAATATTATGTTGTCATGCTATTATTTATTATGTGTATATGCACTCACCCTTGTTGTTGCTGATACGTGTGAGCAATTGTAACCAACTATCCACACTGAAATTTCTAATCTAGATACTGTTGTGCAATCCATGAAAGTCAAATGGTTAAATCGCATCACTTCCAACCGTAAGGTAAAATGTAAACAAACAATAACTGCAAACTCAAAACCCAAACAATGTATATTAAAATAAAAACGCCCAACTTACCCGCTATCCCTCAAAATAAATAATCCCGTTCCAATGTTGTATTACTTCATAATACAATTAAATCGAATTACAATTTTAAATCACACAACCAAGCTTAACATAAACAAAGACCCCTAACCCTATTATTAAACTTCAACAAATTCACTTAGCTACATTTTTATGAAAATATTAATCTTCAAACTCTCTAATTACTCTCACGCTCAACTTATGCTACTTTCTTCTAGATGGCGCCACGCGTATTTTAATTCAATATCATTTTGCAGTTCAGCTGTACATACTCTCGACATACGTACCGCCTGCACCATAGAAGGACTCTTCAAGTCCATTCTCGCGACAGCGCTCCCTGTAGGGCATTTATTGCTACTTGCGACCCTATTAAAACACCGGAAAGCGCACGCAACCGTTATCTATCAAATGTGGGGCAATGCCCTTAGGATTTAGCTTCGGTATTATTTACCAATGCTCCCCATGACCCGCACTGCCCTTCTCCGCCACCAAATCCACCAATAGTGGATGAATTTTGTTATGTTTTATTTGTCTCAACCAGGTTTTGTACATTTTCCTGGCACAACTCAATGTTACATTACATGTATACTAATGAAACCTTTTTTCTTTTGTAACCTAAGAATGCATGCAGGCTTGCCCGCATGCATCATTGGTGGTTGAATTGGCTTTATTACTTGGTTTAGTTAGTTAAATATATTTATTTTAGTGTTAGTATGTAGGTTTACTTAGTAACAAACACATACTGTAAACACAATTGTAAAATAGTTTACGCACAACTTGATACTAATTTATTATTTATCGAGTCGGTAAGTAAGTGTTTACAAAATGCGGGCTGTAAAAACTACAAAAAGCCCGCCCATATAAAATGAACATTGAATTGAATATATTGGATATTTATATATTTAACTATAAACTTGTTATAAACAAAACTTAAAAAATAATTAAACAAAAATACTATTAATTAATCAATAGCTTCATCAGCTGCAACGACAATATCTTCTGGAATTGCTTGCATTAAGTCTATTTCGTAGTTTGACGTTAGTATTTTTTTGACAAATAAATAGATTTATTTTTTACTTAGCTATTATTTGTTTTTTATATCCCTCATTCTAGATATGTAAAAAAGTCCATGACACCCTAGATCATTAAGAGCGGGCGTTATCATTATGCCCGCTTATTATGCCCTCAAAAATCTATTGAAAAATTAAATAAAATGCAATTCGGTTGAAGAACTTTAATATTAATTAAAACTGCTCTAGACTTTTTGGGTAATAATTCCCCATTAGCTTTTTAAGCTCTCTCTGCTACAATTTCTGGAATTTCTTCATTCATTGTTGCGAATTTGTCAAACGCGTTCCACTACACTTCAAACGTCTCGCTAAATACGCTAACTAAACAAATGAATAGTGGTAACTCAGACTATAAAAAGTACCGGTGTGAACCTAGCAATAATAAGTTAGCAATAAAATCCCATTTTTGTAAAATGTCAATAAAATCATAAAAATCCTATTAATATGTTTCGAAATCAATTAAATATTGTAAATAATAAAGTGTTTTACATTAATATCGACTTTTGTTTTATTTAAATATGTAATTAGTCGATAATATAACCTCACAAACTAATTAAATGAATAAATTAAGAGTTCTGTTAATTGCGCCGCCAAGCACGATATATCATTGGATGCGTAATTAAATGTAGAATAAGTGCTGTTAATTTCATTAGGAAGTGAACATTGGAAGTGCAGAAAATTAATTATTTGTGATGCAATGTTGACTGTTTTGATGCAAGTGCGATACTTACCTTTTCAGTTTTGGCCGCCTATAAAACTGCATTTTTGAACGTTTTTGTGAATGAACCCATTTCGTACCATGTATCAATCGATTTGTAATTAAGTGTAGAATAAGCGATATTAATTTTGTTACAAATGTATGCGTCGTTTTTAAAAAAATTAATTAATTGTGATGCAATGTCTTATCATTTCAGCTTCGCTGCAAATAAAGTCTTTTGTTGGCGGTTTTGGTCTAATTGCGCCTATTATCAACGTATGTCATTCGATTCGTCTTTAAATATAGAATATGTGTTGTTAATTTCATTGAGATTTGTACGCTAGAAATTTGGTAAATTAATTAAATGTAGATTGACCTGAATGTATGCAACCAGCCACGCAATTATTGCTAGGTTCACGATTTGGAGCTCTGACAACCACTCACCAGCAAAAATCCATTACTGACGGTTTTGGACAAATTGCGCGTATTACCAACGTATGTCATTCGATTCGTCTTTAAATATAGAATATGTGTTGTTAATTTCATTGAGATTTGTACGCTAGAAATTTGGTAAATTAATTAAATGTAGATTGACCTGAATGTATGCAACCAGCCACGCAATTATTGCTAGGTTCACGATTTGAAGCTCTGACAACCACTCACCAGCAAAAATCCATTACTGACGGTTTTGGACAAATTGCGCGTATTACCAACGTATGTCATTCGATTCGTCTTTAAATATAGAATATGTGTTGTTAATTTCATTGAGATTTGTACGCTAGAAATTTGGTAAATTAATTAAATGTAGATTGACCTGAATGTATGCAACCAGCCACGCAATTATTGCTAGGTTCACGATTTGGAGCTCTGACAACCACTCACCAGCAAAAATCCATTACTGACGGTTTTGGACAAATTGCGCGTATTACCAACGTATGTCATTCGATTCGTCTTTAAATATAGAATATGTGTTGTTAATTTCATTGAGATTTGTACGCTAGAAATTTGGTAAATTAATTAAATGTAGATTGACCTGAATGTATGCAACCAGCCACGCAATTATTTCTAGGTTCACGATTTGGAGCTCTGACAACCACTCACCAGCAAAAATCCATTACTGACGGTTTTGGACAAATTGCGCGTATTACCAACGTATGTCATTCGATTCGTCTTTAAATATAGAATATGTGTTGTTAATTTCATTGAG
>CAUVYR010000301.1:0-11524 GCA_963556235.1 Cryptophagus acutangulus | reverse complement strand
TGCAGACTTCCGTCGAATTCTTGATGGCGAATACGTTGTCAAAATTCATATGTGTTCTCAATATTCTATTCAGCCAAGGTGCTAATTTCGCGCAAGGAGAGTTCACGAACGATACGACCGGTCTGATTGGAGTGTTGACCTTATGGATTTTTGGTAAGCCATATAGTAACGGAGTTGAAGGGTTCATCGGAGTTAGCATTCTTAATGTAGAGTTAAACGATTCTATTGTACTGATGTTGTTTTTTAAAATTTGTTTGAAATTTTTCCAAAAAGAAGACAAAGGATTTTTTGGTATGACGGTGAAGTCTGGGCTTAGTAAAAACGTTTCGACTTTGCTTACGTATTCGATTTTGTTCAAAATGACTAAACAGTTACCTTTGTCTGCTTTTGTGAAAACCAAATCTTCTAGTTCGGCTTTATCTTTGATGGATTTTAGCAAGGGCATATTGATATTTGATGAGGCTTTAGACTCCTTGATAATGTGTTTAATTTTACGAGTTACTGCTCCCCTGACTTCGTCTTTGTTGGTCAGACCGGAATTATTAATAATGGATTCGCATTCTACGCCTAAATTTGAAAAAGTGTGTTGATTTAGAGAAGGGGTATTGAATTTTAAACCTTTGTTACCTCCCAACTCGTTTCTAGTTTCATTCGATGTCAAAAACTTGTTCCCCAGCATACCAGCTTCTGAATGTATTAATTTAGTAGAAAGACACTTGTTCAATTCCAACTTAGATGCTTCTCACATAACTAGCCTATGTCAACTACTAAACTTAAACTTATCACAAAATTTCTTTCAATTCAACAAAAAGTTTTACAAACAAAACACGGGTTTAGCAATGGGATCGAATCTGTCACCCTTATTAGCTGAAGTTTTTATGAACGAATTCGAAAATCACATCATGGACCATCCATATACAATAGAACATATCAAATTTTGGAAGAGATATGTAGACGACATTCTAGTGGTATTCAAGGGGTCGAGGACAGATCTAGAGGAATTTGTAACCTTCTTAAACTCACACCACTCCTTCTTACAGTTTACATTCGAAATAGAAGTTAATAATTCCATTCCATTCTTAGATATCTTGATTTCTAGAAACAACCAAAACGCTCTTTCTTTTCAAATATATCGCAAACCGACGAATACAGATACAGTCATACCATTCGATTCTATGCACCCACACTCCCACAAACTAGCTGCTTTCAACTCTTTCTTCCATCGGTTATTTAACATCCCTCTTTCTCCTTCGGATTTCAATAACGAACTAAATGTGATTAAACAAATAGCAGTCAATAACGGATACCCGACAGGGATGATCATGAGATTGTATTACAGGCACTTAAATAAACATGCCAATTCGCACCTCATTCGTTCTCAGGAAAACCCAGAGTCTCCAAAATATTTCTCTATGACCTTTTTCGGAAAAAGCTCTTACCTCATCAGTGATATTTTTAAGTCCTTCGACTTGAAAATATCGTTCAAAACTATCGACACCCTAAAATCGTCGCTAGTCAAGATTAAAGACAACACACATTATTTGAGGAAATCAGAAGTATACAGCCTTAAATGCTCGGATTGCGATATTGAATATATTGGCCAAACAGGCAGAGCGCTTGAAGATCGTGCTAAAGAACACCTTAGATTAATTGATAAATTCACACATTCAAATAATAACAACACCCATTCTCCCTTTTCCAACCACATTATTTACAGTAAACACAATTTTTCAATCACTGATAACGTTCATCTCTTACACGCCTGCGCCAAAGGCACGAAATTGAATAATTTAGAAATACTAGAAATCAAAAAATCGATCTTGAACCCAGACAAACATTGTATCAATGAAACTGTTTTCGAATCCAATACTATGATTATCGACTCTATCCTCACAGCTCTGAATTGTTTAGAACGCAATTAACTAACACGTTATTACATCTCAGTTTATTACATTCCAGCAAATTTGAATTCACTCACTCCAGCAGGTGTTTGTCAGTATATACACAATTTAAGACCGGTAGCGTCACCTATGATTGGACTCGTGAAACACTTGTGGAATACCAAGATCCCTACTTTAATGAATCTCATTGTCATTGTCATCTGTCATTTCTCATTTCCTCGATCTCATTTCAAGACGAAATCTTGACATATCAACAATAATTTAATTATCGGGTAATATTCGGCTAATCATCGAGTAATAATAATCAAGCATGATAATTTCTGGAGGTGGCATTAAGGCGAAACCGCCTGATTAAAGTATTAATTGGCGGCTAGCAAGATGCAGTGCGATTTTCGTTTGTTAAAAAATGTTATAATCATATAATTTTTAAGGTTAGTTTTCTCACATGTTCCAACAAATTTTTTAAACATTACCTTATTTTTACTAACGCTATTGCTATTGTTATCCATATTTCACCATTAACGACTTCTTTCTTTGTTGTATAGCCTGAAGATGAGTCAGTAGACTCGAAACATGTAGCATTATCAACCCCTTACATATATATATATATATATATGTGAAGATTGAGGTTTATTTACCTCAGTGGTTTCGACTCCAAGAGTTGACCTTAGTCATACACTATTCCACTTTCAAGAAACATGGACCAATTAAATTTCAATATATTCGATATTTGGAATATAAAGAGAGTATTCAATCGTTGAATTTTCATCGACACTCGTGAACACTCTTCTGGATCCAATAAACGCATTACACTTGGATTGTAGGTGTAGAATCGAGTTTTCGTCAGGAAGCTGCGTATCGGAGTTTTTCCCTGGACTTATAGTGGTTATTGGGATTTCGTGCGAAGTTGTTATTAGCCATTTGTTGTTGGCTAATCGTTGAACATTATAATTATCTATTGCTGCTATGACTGGACTGCAATTTGATCCTTGATTCCATTAGTAAGACAATTTCGCAAGGAGATTCAGGAGACAAAGTTTTAGGGAATTGGTTGTAACACAACCGCGTCTCATCGCCAATGATTTTTGAATAATCATTTTCATTAGCTGTTAGATACTGTTTACTATCCCTAGCAATCGCAAGATACTTGAAAAATGGTACAAAAGTGTGAAATAATTTTGTTCTTGGGTATCTTGTTGGAGTAGAAAAAATATGATAGTTATCGTATTCTGAATTTTCAATTACTGGTATATGTAGGATGAAAACAATTCTATCGTTTGTTTGAAATGCGTCAATTCTAATTAATGATATAATATTTGACAGATGTTCATGAGTGGGATTAAAAGGTAAGTTTCCATGCGAAATCCTGGAAGGAATTTTAGCTAGTTCTTTGAATAATAAATCGGGACTTATAACTGATGTTTAATCTTGCAAACATAATACTGTTTATAATATTGTTTAATTGGTCGAGTAAAATATGTAGTTGTTAATTGCATTATTTCTTCCGTCATTGTTATAACTTTAAATTGCATTTCGTAAAAATTTCTATAGACTTTATTAGTTACTATTTCTCGTTGAATTATTTTCAAATTTTCATTAAACGTTTCTTCGTCAATTTGTAATTTATTAACAGTATTATTGAAAATTTTTATAGTACTTGAAACAATTTGAATTTGATTCTTCATTAATAATTGTAATCCTTTATCATCTGAATTTAATTTATTAATACATTGATTATAAAATTCGCCATCGGACGCGTCCAAATTTCCGGTTATAACCTTCCATAAAAAACCCAAACCGTTAATGATTCCTCGTCTGTAACGTTTAGGAGATGTTAATGTTATTTCTGAATTTTTTTCTTTAATTTCTTGTGCTATTGATTTTAACATAATTACGTGCGATCTGAATGGATTTTTAAATGCAAGATGAAATTTTTTGTTATTAAATATTAAGTTTTCTAAATAACTCTGAGCTTTGGTACTGTGCTCAAATGATTCTCTAATTAATGAAATGTTTTTGAATACAATAATCTTATAATTATCGTTTGAAATTTTAATTATGTCTTCTTTTAGGAAGAAAATACCGACGTCATTTTTAATTTCCTCCATTTTGGCTGTGATTCCGAGGATGATCCTGGAACAATAGGAATCGATAGTTTAAGTCTATTGAAATTTACGATTGAGTTTTTATTAGCAGTTAGTTCTATTTCTGCTGTATTTGAATTACTTATTTTAATAATTTTATAAAGACCATTATTTTGCATTTTGTTCCCGATTTGTGATTCTTTCACGTATACGTAGTCCCCTATATTATACTTGGCCTTATTTGATGAAACATGCTGATCAAAATAAATCTTGGCTCTTTCTTTAGAAGCTTTAACGTTTTTCCGTACGTTGTCAAAGATAAATGAGGCTTCATTCTTAATATCATTTACTTATTTAGTTTGTAATTGCTCTTCGGTAAATATTTCTTCATTTTCATGCCAAATGTGTTCAAAGATAATTTCTTCAGGAGTATATTTTGTAGATCCGGATTTGCTTCTATTATATGATTTTATTGAGAATGGTAATCCATTTAAGATTGGCTTGTTTGCCCAATCCAAATGATATGCTCTTAATGAATCCAAAAGAGTGGAATGAAATCTTTCCACAACTCCATTGGATTGTGGGTGCGCAACTGCACTATGAGTTAATTTAAAATTGAATAATTTAGCTAAATCTACCAAGTATTTATTGCAAAATTCATTACCGACGTCGCTATGAATTCGCTTTTGAACCGGGTAATGTTGAAAATATAGTAATAGTTTTTCGATTACTGAGATGGCTTGTTTATTTGGAATGTGATAAGCCTGTGCAAATTTTGAAAAGTTGTCAACTATCGTTAGAATAACATTCCTATTTATATCTAGCAAGTCAACGTAAATATGTTCAAAAGGTTTATCAGGTGTTTCTGTAATTACGAGAGGATATTCTAGATTTTGTCTATTTGTTTTAGTTTTATTGCAGATATCGCATGATTTAATAAAATTTTCTATATCTGATTTTAAATTTGGCCATATAAATTGTTTCCTAATTCTTCTAAAGGTTTCATGAATACCTTTATGTACCGCTGTTTTACTAGAATGGAAATTTTCAAGAATGTTTTGTCTTTCTTCGAGTGGCGGTATTGTGACTGTATCATTACAAATAACAAAACTAATCTCTCTTTCTTTAAAAACCAATGAGAGTATATCTGGTAGTGGTAGATGATTTAATTTACCTAAATGGTACTCATTAGAAGGTAGTTTATTTTTAATTTTGCAGATTATATTAAAACAATCCCTTAAACTGAGGGAACTCAATTTATTGGTAGGTATGTGGATTAGATAATATTTTCGATTTTGATATTTTAAACTTTGCTTGACTGTTAATAAAGAATTTAAATTTAAATTTTGATTTTCTGGATCGGGGCACGTGTTTTTTATAAGTTCGCTCAAATAGCCCTCTTCAGAGTTTTCATTCACTGGTATAAACATTATTATATTATGATGAGAAGTAAATGTTACATTGTCGTTTGTTTCCTTGATCATTCTAAAATCATTCAACAATTCGTGTTTTCTTTTATTTATAAAATCTTTATATCGTTGATCGAAAATCTCTTCAGCTTCTTCATTTTCTGAGGCTGTATCTGAATCTGAATTACTAACAATTGACCTAGTCAAAGTGCCTAATTTGATCCGAGATAATGCATCTGCATTTTTATTTAATTTTCCTGGCTTATGAACAATCTTGTACTCATATTCCTCAAGTTTTAAACGCCACCTAGCTAATCTCGAACCCGGAACCTTTACTGAAAATAACCACATTAGCGGTTTGTGATCAGTAACAATAGTGAATTTTCAAATATGGTCGGAAATGTTTAATTGACTATACTATAGATAACAATTCTTTTTCGGAAATGTCATAACGCGCTTCTGCGCCGTTCAAAGTACGACTTGCATATGCAATAGGAAGATCCTTTCCTATCGTCCCTTGCGAAAGAACAGCACCAATGGCAAAATGACTTGCATCGGTTGTTAAAACAAACTCTTCATTAAAGTTTGGATATTGTAATATTGGGGATGATGTTAACAAGACTTTACACCGTTCAAAAGCTTCGGAACATTTTTTATCAAAATTAAATTCAACATTTTTTTCAGCAATTTTGTTAATGGTTTAGTTATTTCTAAGTAATTTTTTACAAAACGTCTATAGTGTCCTGTAATGCCCAAAAAGGATTTTATTTCTGTTTGATTGCGAGGGATTAGAAAATGAATTATTGCATCTATTTTATTCGGGTTTGGTTTTACCCCATCTTTAGTTACTAAATGACCCAAATACGCGATTTCCTTTCTTAGGAATTCGCATTTGTCTGGTTGTAATTTAAAGTTGAATTTTTCTAATCTATCAAATACTGATGTTAGTCTTTTTAAATGTTCATCAAGCGTAGATGAATAAACAATAATATCGTCCATATAGACCATGCAATACTCGTTTTGAAGTTCTCTTATGATAGTATCCATCACACGTTGGAACGTGGATGGTGCGTTCTTTAACCCGAAGGGTATGCGCAGATATTCGAAATAACCGTTTTCAGTGGAAAATGCAGTTTTTAAAACGTCCTTTTTTTCTATTTCGATTTGATGAAAACCCGAAGTGAGATCAAGTGTTGTAAAATATTGGCATTTGTCTAACTGATCTAAAAGATTTTCGATGTTTGGTTATACTTATCGCCTATTGCGGATACTTATCGCCTATAGTAATTTTATTTAATTTTCTGTAGTCAATGACTACACGCCACTTCTGTTTTCCACTTGCGTCAGATTTTTTTGGAACAACCCAAACAGGGGCTAACCAAGGGCTTACCGATGGTTGTATTATTCGTTGTTCGAGCGTTTCATTTATCTGTTTTTTTACTTCTTCTTTATGGATTTGTGGAAAACGATATGTTTTTGTAAACATGGGTTGACTATTTTCTAAAGTATTGATTTCATGTTTGATTTGATTTGTAAAAGTTAGTTGATCACCTTCTAAGTAAAATATGTTTTTGTAAGCTAAGCAAATATTTTCAATTTCAAATCTCTCTTCGACATTTAAATAATCGAGACGTAAATGCTCTAAAATTCTAGATTCGCGATCTGGACTAGGCGTTAAAATATTTACCCAAATATTTTCGCTTAGTTCTGGAATAGGTTCGATATTTAGAAAAGGAACTTCAATCGATTCATCATTTGCTGATATATTAACTACAGGAGTTATAATCTTCCCGTTTTTTATTTTAACTAAAAAATTAGGTATTTTCAGATTATCATTGATTTTAAATTCGGGACAAACTCCTTCATCTAAATTATGGGATCGTACAGGGATTTGTATAGTTTGTATTGTCCGCGCTGGTACAATAAAATTAATTTTTGGTTCCATAGTTTTTAAATCAATTAAATTACTGAAGTAACTCTTTGAAGTTTAGAATTAGTTTTTTCTTAGGGATATCAATAATTCCTTGAAAATGTTCAAGAAAATCTAATCCTACCAATCTATCAAATGAAAATTAAATTCAATTAAGTAAAATTTAAATGATTTCTGTTCATAAACATTTTTAAATATGCTTCCGTTTATCTGGTACCTCTTGTCGCATTCGTTGGCATTATTATTAGTTATACAATGAATTGTAAAATTTTCTTCGATTATATTATAATTATATTTTTTTTGCAATTGTTGATTTTAATAATGAAATTGGAGATCCGGAATCTACGAAGAATGTTTCTCCTACTTTATTAATAATATAATGTAAATTATCCGGCACCTTTAATATAGTATTTAAAAAGATTCTTGATTCAATATCTCTGAATCGGGTTGTTAGTCCGTGGGAGGCAGAACACCTGGTAGATCCTGCTCCACTTGATAGTTTAAATGATTAACATTAGATCTGCTGGGACCTTGCGTATAACTATTGCCGTAATTCGGATTTCTCTGAATCACGGATGGTCTTTGCTCCGCTTGATTTTGATTAGAGTTGTTCGAATTAACCCTATTTTGATAGTTTTGCTTATAGCAATCATTCAATAAATGGCCCGGTTTTTTACCATAATTACTACATTTTCTTGGTACCGCACCGTGAGATGATTCACCCTGTGTATTACTTCTGAAATTATTTCCGTAATTTTCTTCCGGAAAGTATCTGTTAGTAGTAGAATTTGAGGGTTTTGCTACTGATTTAAAAATCTAAAGTTTCTCAAATATGCAATATTTTCTTCTTCAATTAAAAATTGCTCTGCTTCTTCAAGATTGTTTGGTTTTTGAGCACCAATAATAGAGCCAAACGGATCACTCAAACCCGCTAAAAACGAATTTAATAAAATTTTTTCATGTGAAATGTTCAAAGCGTTCCTTTCTGCAGCGTTCAATGCATTATCTAACACTACAGTACTTCTAATTTTAGTCAACAAATCTTCGATTCGTTGTAGAAAAGTGCGAGGAGTTTCGTGATTTTCATTAATATTCTCATCCACAAAACTACATGCTTCAATAAAATCATTTAAGAGCGCTTGATCGCCATCAAATTGTGGGATCATGTCGCGGAATTCTTTCAAACTAAACTCTGCCATTATAGGGTTTAAAAGTTTAGGAAAAAGAGAATATGAGATAAAATAATAATATCGAATAAAATTATATTTCAAAATCAAACAAATTCCAAATACGTTCAAGGTTGCAATTGCAAAGTGATAAAAACAAAATCAACTTACACAGCAATGATTATTATTCCAAGATGCATCGATGTCCTGAATGAAGGTGAAGTTGACCTCAGCCAGGATGTAGAACAAGTGTAGTTGAATTAGTAAAAGTTCTTTTCGCGATTAAGTGCTGAACCACAAAATTTAATAGAAATTTAATTGAAAATTTTCGCGAATCCTACCGACTGCGCCACTTTTACGTTCTCAAGTTGAACTTGAGAGAAAAAAAAACTTGTGTTTGTTAATTACCAATGATATTAATATTACACCATTAAATTAAGGGTATCCCGAAAATTACCGATTCAAATTATTTTTACGCCCAGAACAGGCCACCACGTCCTAGCATTTGCCTCACTTTTTTCCGTACCTGCTAATGCATTGAAACGAGATGCATGCTATCCCGCCTGCTACTATATATTCTTTGTTAAATTTTGCTAAAACTACGTAACTTTTAGATTTTTTTTTAGAAATATATGAAGATTATTTATTGTAAAATTGCGAAAGTCTATAAAATAAACAAACAAATGCATGCTTCAAACAATCAATTATTTATCAATAATTGCTTTTTCATGGACTAATTGAATTAATAAGAATCTGTTTCTATATGTTCGCAATAAAGCGTCTTATTGACTTAATATTTACATTTACATTTACATTTTTCAAAATTTTCTAATGAAAATCCTTAAAATTACAAAAAACTAAATATCTGCAAAATTCTATCCTTATCTAACAACATCTTTTTATATATATCTATTCTTGTTGCATTTCTAAGCACATAATCAATAGTATCCAGTGGGCCAGTGAAATATTTGATAAGACCTCGCGTCTTTTTTTGTAAACTTCACTTGGGCGCACACAATATTTCATCCTTCTTGTATAGATTGCGTTAAAAAGAAAAAGTCATGACAGGTTGAAAACTTTATGGTAAAACTTCATAATATACGTAGGAAAAGAATATATTGAATCGGTGACCATCGCGATACCCTTAAGGTCGCAACTACTTGGAGAGTACAATCGAACTGAACTTATTTTATTCTAAACTTAAAAACTAAAAGTATTCGACTCATCATTTAAAACCTGATCTGTACGTGACAATTAGCAGATCAGCCGTCAAATTCGTAGTCTGCAGAATAAGACAACAAAAATATTCAATTACAATCTAATCTGGAAGTGCCAGCTTAGATAGACAGAGGATGCATCTTGTAATTTATATTGCAACAAAATATTAAAACTGATATCAGCATCTGTCCATGGTCAGGCCATAACATATATGTGGGAAAATTATATTCTGCAAGTACTAACACGTTTATTACCGAGTTTATTACTTATAATAAATGTATTACGCCTCAACTCAGGCAACAATCAAAAAAATTAAAAAATCTAAATTGGCTAAAAAAGTTTAGTGGTAATTCTGAAATTAAACAACAATACAAAATAAATAAAAAGGACTACCATTCTAATATCAAAAGTCGGAAAAAAGAATACTACTCTAATATAATTAATTCAGCAGAAAACAAATCACAATCAATGTGGCAAATAGTGAATAGAAACTTAGGCCGTATCTATAATAAAAACGATTCAATAACCTTGCTTAAAAATAGTATTACCATTACAAATAAACATGAAGTGGCTAATAAATTTGGAAATCATTTCTCAAATATAGTAGCTCACGAACTAAAAAGCAGTTTTCCTGACTCAACTAATAACTGCACTAAACATAAATCTTTGAAGCACACTTTTTACTTCATACCAGTCACCGAGGCTGAAGTCAAATCAATAATCTTATCTTTCAAAAATAAAAAATCTACCGGTCAGGATGAGATTCCTATAAAAATCATCAAAGCTTCCATTGACTCTTTGTGCCCACCTTTGACTTTTATAATTAACAAATCGATAGAATTTGGACAATTTCCGGATAGTCTAAAAACAGCATTGATTGTTCCCTTATACAAAAAAGGTGATAAACTTGATTTAAATAACTATAGGCCAGTTGCACTATTAAGTATTTTTTCTAAAATTATAGAGAAAGCAATTTCCTTTAGAATACTTGACTTTATAAATAAATTTAATCTGTTATCGGAACAGCAACATGGATTTAGAAGGGCACGTTCAACGGAAACGGCAGTGGTTGATTTTGTCCAAAAAATTAACGATAGTCTCAATAACAAACAGTATGCAGTGGGATTATTTTTTGACTTGACTAAGGCATTCGACTGCTTAAATTTTGAATACTTATTAAACAAAGCATGGAATCTAAGCTTTCGCGATAATATACACAATTGGATAAAAAGTTATTTAAATGGAAGAAACCTTAGTGTCTCTTTGGGTAGTACAACATCGAACTTGTTTAACATTGATCTTGGGGTCCCACAAGGGAGTGTCTTGGGTCCTCTACTTTTTTTATTATTTATCAATAATTTGCCTTCTTACATTACTGACGGATAATTATATATGTTCGCGGATGATACCACAATCTCAGTTTCTGGTCCACATGTGAGTACCATGAATCGGAAGATAAACAGCGTATTGACTCAATTTCAGCAATGGTGCGCTCTCAATAAACTATTAATTAATGTTAAAAAAACAGTTTGCATACATTTTCACAACTATCACATGATACAACTACCTAGCATTTTTTTTCTAAACAAGAATCCACTGGAATTTAGCAATAACACCAATTTCTTAGGATTTACAATAGACAATCACCTTAGTTGGGGACACCATATCGATGGAGTTTGTAAAAAAAAACAATAAAGCTTTTTTTGCAATCAAAACATTAAAAGATAGCCTGGACAATACATGCCTCAAAAGTGTTTACTATGCATTAGTGTACAGTACTCTATCATACAATATTATTGTTTGGGGTCAGTCCACG
>CAUVYR010000300.1:0-26364 GCA_963556235.1 Cryptophagus acutangulus | reverse complement strand
AAAGCGTTCCATAAACTAGCGAATATGTGTATGCCACAACCAATCGTCTTATAGATGGTAAAGCCGTTTAGTACAACGGTTAGTACGTATTTGATTATTTTGAAGATGAACAGGAAGCCTAGTATTCCGCTCATAAATATGCCATAATCGGAAAACCAACCCCATAACTGTTTAAAGGTTGATGTTGCAAGTTTTTTCATTTCTTCCTTGCTGAAGATGTTTAATGACGAAAGTCCTTGATTATCGGTTTCTAAATTCTTCATTTTTCTGGTAATTATTGTGGCCATGGCCCTTCTTTCGCCTGCAAAAACTATACTTTTTTGGACTGACTCGATTTCTTTTTGAGTATACAGCCCTTCTATACCCATACGCTGAATCGGGCTGAATTTTATTTTCTCTTCTTCTTCGTCGACTGACAATAACTGTGGTTCTTCTCTCATAACTGGGTGTGGTGATAGGCCGATCCATTCGCCATCGATGTAGTATAGTGGCGGTGTTATTGAATTACATTCGGTTTCTTCTGCGTAGTTCTGGACAACATGAGTAAGTGGTGCCATAAATTTGGATTGATTATTGATGATTATTGGTAGTTCGTGATAGCATTTTTCTGTTCTTCTAATTTGTACAACTGTGGGTGTGCACTTCATAACGTATAACACTTCGCCCAAAATTCTTCCAACGTAGCCAGCTTTGTGTTTGAGGATAGTAGAAACCGCATTTGGCGTTAATGGGGCTAAAAGTAACCGATTTTTGAGAATTTCTCGATGAGTAAGACAGCGTCTATGTACGGTGTCTGTATAAAGTTGGCTTAATGATCGCTTGTATGATTGTTCTGAATACAAGAATTTGCTGTTAATATAAGTCATCAAATTTGTATTTTGGGGAAGTAGAGGAAACTTCGGATTTAAAAAATTTCCTGCTTGTGTAACTATTTGGATATTGGGATGTTCCGTTTGCCAGATTTCTTGTCCACAGACGCTAATGGTCTTTTGAAGTGAAAACGCAAATAGTCTGCCTTGTTCTTCTACAACGATGAACTTTCCAGAAATATTATGGGTGATCATGGTGGCTTTGCCCTCGTATAACAAGCTCAGATCTTTATCACAAGAGTTGTCTATAGAGATACTCCAAACAGCTTCACCAAACATTGTGTCTAAACAGTAGCCTTCTAAATATGGACAAGTGATTCCTCCTTTCAATGAAATTTCGTTTGATTCCATTTTTACATTAGCATAATAATCCAATAGTGTAATTTTTACTGTCGCTGAGACTACTACATCTTCCCAGACCTGTCCTTCCTCTGAATAAATTATTCCTTTGCAGTTTCCATTGTTAGTGAGATGACCAAAGAGTGTTAGAGCAGTGGTGGTTGTTGAATTTGGTTGTATGTTAGCAATGTTGTGGTTGTACAGATTCAAAAGTTTTCTAGAGTGAGCTATATTGCACTCTTCTGCACCAATCTCGTGCACAAAATTTAGGAGCCCACCGGCAACGGCCGATGAGTGGCTATGCATTCCACAATGAGTGATAATTCTTGTGATATCAACTAAACAGCTTTTTACATGCTGAATTTTTATTTCGTTTCTTTGGATTACTTTGACTGAAGTAGTTTCTTCTTTATATTCTAGCTCGGGGTTTGGACATGATGCAATGTCTTTCATGGATATTGCGGATATATTTACATTTGGGGTTTGACAGTCGTAAGCAATAATGGCTTCACCCACAATTTGTAGGCTCATGATGATGACTATTTTTGCAAGGATCTCCATGGTTTAATTTTTCTAAAATAAATATTTTACAAAGTAGGTTATGTGGTTACAAATTATTATTATTTCTATTTTTTTTTTTACATTTTTTTTTTGTTTATCTAGACTAACTTAAATTACTTATCATCACGGAAAGACTTTTAATTTTTGTAGATGTTATACGGTAAGGATATCCTTAAGCCCGCCTTACAGAGCTTTTATTTAATTACCAATTATACCTAAGTGGAGGTTTTCTAATTCTTGTCGACCTCCTGGGGGAAGGTAACGGCGGCTCAGGCTGCGCCTCTTGTCTAGGATTTAGGTTTTCGTTATGAGCTAAACCAATTATTGGGAGCAGGTCTGCAGTATTTTGTTCTACCGTAGGGTCATGATTGGAAATTTCTAAATCTGATTCGTCTGAATCGCCACTGCTATTTTGCAACTCGTCACTGTCGCTATCATTTAAAAAAAGTCCTTTGCATAGTTTTAAACGATTTGCATGCACTATCTGTTCTTTACGTCCTTCTATTTCTCGAATCTTAAAAGTTACAGTTCCTTTCTGTTCTATAATCCTAAACGGTCCTACCCAAGGTTTTCTTAATTTTTTTGATAGACCAATGCGACTACTAGGGTCATGCAAATAAACTAAATCGCCTAATTGAAATTTTTTGTCAATTGTTTTTTTATTAAACTTTTGATGTCGTGATTCGGTTGTAGTTTCAAGTTTTTCTTTAACTATCTTATAAATTTGCTGTAATTTGAGCATTAATTCCGAAACGTAATTTTCGTCACAATCATATTTAAATCTTTTTGCTTTAATAAACTCGGTTATAGGCAACACGGGATCGCGGCCGTACAGTACAAAATGAGGACTATACCCGGTAGCAGAATGAATACTAGTTCGATAGGCCATTAAAACAAGTGGTAACCACTCGTCCCAGTCTTGCTGTTTTTCTTCAATAAAATGTGACAAAATATCTTTAAGAACTCGATGACTTCGTTCTATCATACCGTTTGATTGAGGGTGGTATGGAGTAGTTTGTATTTTCTGAATTTTTAGTAACTTGCAAACTTCCTTCATTAATGTTGATACGAAATTACTACCTTGATCTGTAATCAATTGCTTTGGGCAACCATGTCGGGTAATAACATGATTTACAAAAGCTCTAGCTACTGTTTCTGCTTTTTGATCTGAAAGTGGTATTGCTTCAGAATATTTGGAAAAGTGATCATGAAAGGTCAGAATGTATTTGTTTCCATTATACGTCGGAACAAGAGGACCGACAATGTCCATTGCCGTACGTTCAAAAGGTTCGGTTATATCGGGAAATTTTTGCAAAGGAGCTGGTTTCATATGAGGAGAAGTTTTTCGTAGATTACATGCGTGGCATTCGCTGCAATATTTAATTATATCAGCTTTCATATTTAACCAGTAAAATCTTTGTTTAATGGCTGCTAATGTTTTGGTTTGTCCCATATGGCCTGAATATGGTAAATTATGAAAGTCATGTAAAGTCTTGTTTATGTACGTTCGCGGAATAATTAGTTTTTCTCTGTTGTCTTTTGTGTCTATTTTGTAGAGAATTTGATCGTCGTCAAGAAAATAGTCGGTATCGTCTTTGTCTACGTTGTCAAGCTGAACTAGTACATCTTGACAAAACTTATCTTTTGCCTGCTCTTCCCTGATATTATCTCTGTCCCACACAGGAAGGTATGGTAAGTCTATGTTGACAGCGTTAATTTGTTGCTTTTTATCTGACTGTTGAGTTTCAATGTCGTGCTCGTCGAAGTACATTCTACTTAACGCATCTACATTATTGTGTTTTCTACCCGGCCGATGTCTAATTTCAAAGTAATACTCCGAGAGAAGTAACGCCCACCTGGCTAATTTTGACGTTGGATCTTTCAACGTTAGGAGCCATTTTAAAGGTGTATGATCTGTGATAATTACAAACTTTCGCCCATATAGATAACACCGAAATTGTTTAATTCCAAAGACTACTGCTAAGCATTCTTGTTCTGTTACGTTGTAATTTCTTTCTGCTTTATTTAGCTTTCGACTTGCAAATGCAATAGGTCTTTCAAAACCGTTTCGTTCTTGGCTTAAAATAGCACCTAATCCTATTCCACTTGCGTCGGTTGACAAAATAAAAGGTTCTTCAAAATTTGGAAAAATTAGAATAGAATCAGATGTTAACGCAGTCTTTAAGATGTTTATAGCTTCTAAGACAGAGCCCGTGATTTCAAATTTTACGTCATCTTTCGTTAATTGAGTCAAAGGGTATGCAATTTCAGAGAATTTTGGTATGAACTTCCTATACCAACCTACGAGTCCTAAAAACGCTTTTACGTCTCTAACTTTACGAGGAATAGGGAAATCAATTATTTTCTCAATTTTTTCCGGGTCTGGTTTAAGACCATCGCGAGATATAATATGCCCTAAATATTTGACTTGTGGAAGTAAAAATTTACACTTTTCAGGTTTTAATTTAATATTAGCATCTCGTAACCTATCAAATACAGTGGTTAATTTTTCTATATGGTCGCCCTCTCCGGTCGAATTAAAAACAATAATGTCATCTAAGTATACCATACATGTACTGCTAGTTAATCCCGATAAAGTTAAGTTCATAAACCTCTGAAAGGTTGAGGGCGCATTTGACAACCCAAACGGCATTTTATTATACTCGTAATGACCATCTGGGGTACAAAACGCGGTTTTTTCTTTATCTTCATCTTTTACGTCAATTTGATGATACGCGGACGTAACGTCGATAACGCTAAACAGATTTGAACTTCCGAATATTTCTAAACTCTCTTGCAAGTTTGGTAGAGGATAATAGTCTCTTTTGGTTATCGCATTTAAAGCCCTATAGTCAATGCACACACGCACTTTATTTTCTCCAGTGGGAGATTTTTTTGCCACCATTACCACAGGAGCCGACCAAGGAGAGTCGGAATGCCTAATGACTCCGGTCTCTAATAGTTTGTCAATTTCTGAGTTTAGTATTGGTTTTAGATGGTGTGGGACTCTATAAGGTCTTTTAGCAATGGGTGGTACATTTTCTGTTATAATTCTATGCTGCGTTTTTGTAGTACTAGTTAAAAGTTCACTGTCTGAGGAAAATATAGTTTGATATTTTTTTAACACTTCGGTTAGCATTTTTATGGTACTTTGTGCTAAATGTGAAAAGTCAAACCCTTCTGGTAAAGTTGAATGACCGGCTTTTATATGATTTACATAATTTAAATCGGTGTTTTTTATTCTCTGATTTGGTTCCGCGTATGATTCTGCTTTGCCTACAATAGTGTTTCTTTTTAAAACGACTTTAAAATTATTAATATTAACTATTCTCATTACACAACTTTCTTTATTTTTTGCTAATATAGCCGCTGTCATTACTCCATTAACTCCCGTTTCCCATGGTTCTATCAACATATCATCTCCTAATAATTTATGTTTACGTTTACAATTTATTGTCAACTCGCATCGCGCTGGAATCTCTACATTATTTTCTACAACAATATCGCTTATTATTGTTGGTTCAATATTTTCTATTATTTCATTCGTTTTATTGATTTTATTTAGATTTTTATTTGTATATGATTCGACCTCGTCTTCTTCCGCGCTTATTTCGCCATACTCAACTATTTTAACTATTGGTTTTAGGTATTGAGGTCTTTCTTTTACTGTAGATTTTGAAAATTTTGTTTTCGGGTATTCGGCGGCCTTAACGGAAGCTCGAGTCCTATCACTATCACTGAGAGCTGCTACTTTGGTCAGATCAGAAGCTAGTTCAACATTATTTTCTATCGACAGTTTTTCGCTATAAATTTCTATCTTATCATATTGGTTTGATCTTACTTTTTGGTTTGGTATTTGTTTTAATTCACCCCTGAATTCCACGTCTCGCGTATGATTTATTATTTCTTCACTATTCTTAAAGTTTGTAATTGGTATAGTAAAATTCCCTATTTTTAAAATGTCTTCTTGGTAACAAATATATGCATGATGGTCTTTTAAAAAATCTCTACCTAAAATACCGTCTGTTTCGATTGGTAGACTGTCATCGCAAATAACAGCATTCAATTCCCCGTTTACTGAATTTCTATCGATTCCAAAATTTAAAGATATTAATCCTAATGTATTAATTTCATGGCCAGTTACTGCCGTTAAAGTAGTGCCTAGCTTTTCTATCGGATTTTTATAAGAAAAGTCTACCGATGATTTTTTCAAAAGAGTTACCGCTGAACCTGTATCTAATAAGAGATTTACGGGTTTTTTATTAATAAAAATCGTTATCGTTTCGGGTGCTTTATTTGTCACAGAGTTGATATGGGGGACATTTAAGGGTTTTAAGAACGGTTTATTAATTACTGGCTTTAATTCCGACGCGTTTGTTGAAGCCCTTCGTTCGGGGTGTTGTACGAACGGCTTTGGCAGTTTAAATCTGCCTGTGCAGTTTGGTTTGGACTAGTATTTTGATTTGGGTATTGGTTCTGATTATTTGAATAATTTCTGCTGTTTTGATGAGGTGTATATTTGTTCCTGTAATTATTTTGATAATTATTATTGTAATTTCCCCGATTATTGCTAAAGTTTTTGGATTGGTAATTTGAATTATTTCTTGAATAATTATTAATTCCTCGATTATAGTTATTTTGTTGGTTGCCAGAATTTTGTTGATTATTAAACGACGATTGTGAATTTTTAAAATAGCATCTTTCGCTAGAGTGGTTATTTTTCCCACAATATTGGCAATTATTTTGTCTCATATTAAGGTGTCCTACTTGTGATTTTGCTCGCGTTTTTAAAGTTATTTGATTTAATTCTTCAAAACTTGCAATTTCTTCGGCTTTATTTATTGTTAAATCACGTTCGCGCATTAGGTCTACTCCAATACTTTCGGCAATTTCTTTTTTCATTCCTAATTTGAATTGATTAAGCACTAACTGCTTGCATTTTTTTTCTAATCCAGCTTTTTCACCAGCACTTGCTTCTAACATATCCTCCTCTAATATTCCTTGTCCTAATAATTTTAGTCTCGTTACAAATTGAGCAATTGATTCGCGTCATGTCGTTGATAACACTTTCCTAGATTAAACAACGCTTGTCCCGGAATCCGTACGGGAGAAAATCTTTGCAAAAAGGTTTTACGAAAGTCTGTGAAATTTAAGCGATCTAGTGCAGTTTTTTCGGTTTTGTAGAATCTGTAAGCTTCTCCGACTAGTCTATATTTAATGATATCTAATGTGGTTTCTTCAGTCCACTTATCTAATTTTGACCTAATCTCGATTTTATCAAAATATTCAGCTATGCGCTGTTTTTCATTACCCGAAAAAGACTCGACTGTGTTTGCAATCATACCTAAACTTACAATAGGCGCGGTTACTACTGCTTGGTTTTCTGTCATTTTATTTTTTAACTATACGTGTATACAAAAATTTAAATTTATTATATTTATTTTCAAAAATAAAATTAAAACAAGAAATTCCTTTAGCTGCCACCAAATTGTTACCAACCACTTTTGGTTGAGTAATAATTGTTTTAGATTTGGTTTTTTTTGCTTAATTTGCCCGCTCGGCTGCGTGTCCTACGGAGGGTAGTTCGTAGCCAAAAATATTAGAAACAAAGTTTTGGAATACAACTTTATTCAATTTGACTTTTACAGGTATAGTTAAAGAGTACGAATTTTTATATTAGGGGAAATAATTGATACATAAATAGAAGTATATTTATATAAAATTAAAGACCTGACCTTTGTTACTGGTATCCCTGGATGGAGCTTGAGGGACGACCCTTTGGAACGATGGAGAATTGAGTCACAAAACGAAACCTCGTAGTATTGAAGTAGTATTGGAACGTATTGAAGTTAATAATAGTTGAATTTTAAAACAATATTGGAACAAAGTTATTTTTTATCCGATTTCTAAAGATCGCGATTTATGCCAAACGGATGTCACAAGAAGACTGGTCTTTCTGGCTTCTTAATAATAAAATCTTTCCCTCAAACTCCCTCTTGGATTTTCATAATTTTGCTAACGGCAAGTCTGGTCAACTTCCGATTAGCGGTCTCAGTAAATGATAACATGAATGAACAATGACCATTGAGACAACAATGGCCCATACAATAAGAATGTTACATTGTAACAATTAACGTACAAAGTATAGTATATTGGGATTACTACAATGCCTAATAATTTGTGTAAACAAGGTTTTCTATTCAGTTAAAGTGATAGTTTCTTTGTGAGCGTGTTGTGTGTGCAGAGATTTTTCTTTCGACCCGATTTAGTGCCTTTCATCTTTTTTAAGGATTATTTGCACGTTGTATAAGGTATTGTAAGATTTTACGTACTATTTGTCTTTGACTAGGGATATTAAATTTGTTGATATTAGTATTTGCGTTTGAATTGCTTTATAGTCATGCCGAAAGTAATTAAAGAAAGCGAAATGGTCCAATTAAAAAATGCGATTGTTAAATTAAAATATAACATATCGCATTTTGAAAATTGGTCCATGAATAATGAATTTTATATAAAATTGGCTAGTACATTAAATATGTGTAGAAGTAAGAAAAACTTCTTAAAGTTAAAGTGGAGAATTTTTAAGAATAGCGCGTATTTGTTTGGTCATGACGAAAACATTGAAATGAGTATTGAAAAGTGCATCAATATAGATGATAGCATTGATTTGGACATGCACATTAATATCGAAACCGCTTCTACGCCAATTTCAACCCTAGATTCGAATGAAAATGTCGATAATGCTAGTATTATTTCTTTTAAGACTCCTGTATTAATTTCTAATGAATCACATGATGCTGATGTGATTAATGTTGTTGAGGAACAAGAAAGTATTAAGAATGACTCAACATCCATATTTAATTCGTATAATGCATCAAAAATGGACGAAATTTCAAATTCTTTGGTAAATATTTTACCAAAGCAAAAAAATATAGAGTTGCTACCGCGGGGGTCGGTTAACGATGAAAATACAAACTTGACTAGACCATCAACATATTCATTGTGCAATTATTTTGAAGGTAATATTGACGTACCAATTGATTTAAGAAAACATCTATTAGACAGAAAACTTGTGCGGTTTATAATTCGAGAACATTTTAAGACCGTCAACAATGTTTGTATTTTTAATTTTACAAGTTGCAACTTTAAGAAAATTGATTTAGTGGTTTATGGATATTGCAAACATCCAAATTGTAAACTATTTAAACTTATAGTTAAAAATTTTAATAATGTAGCTTTAGCTTTAAATATAAATGTTTACAGTTCGAGAAAAAATTATAATCATTTATCTCAACTGACTGCGCAGCTAAAAAGACTAAATAGAAACATAATGAAGAAAGAATTAGCTATAAAAAAACCGCTTGTTGTATATTACGACAATGTAAATGGGTTATCATGTAAACTCGTAAAATCAGCAAAAAATCTCCAAAATCTAAAATCACGCGATGTTTTGAAAAAAGCTAGTTCTGAACGTTTAGGTGCGTTCGATCGGCATTCAGACGATATTCAGGATATGACGGATATGATGGACGATGATAACAATGATTTTATTAAAGTAGTGCAAAGACCATTTGGTGTGTACTTGTGGAACAAAGAACAAGTTAAATTAATTCGACGTGAAACAACCAAAGATAAGAAACCTATTTTGCACCTCGATGCAACAGGTACGGTTGTGCGAAAGCCGAAGTCTAACTTAAAGCATGGTCGAATTTTTTATTACGCAGGTGTCCTGCATTTAAAAAATTCCAAAATTTGTCCCGTTTTAGAACTTATTAGCAGCCAACAAGACATTTCGTCAATAAGCGCTTGTTTGCAAAAATTTAAATTTTTCGTAGAATCCAAATGGCCTGTTTTTGATGGGGTGGTTGTAGATCACAGCTACGCCCTTATAAATTCAATTAATGATACATGGAATTATATTAAATCGTTATCTGAGTATTTAATATTTACGTTTAATTATTGTAGAAGTTCTGAAAAATCAGAAGATAATGTTATTAAATTTAATGAAATTACTCCAATACATCTGTGTCGAAATCACATGATGAAAATATTAATGTCCAGGGTAAATAAAACACTATTAGCTGGTGAACCAAAATCATTTTTGAAGGACGCTATAGCATCCTTAATTGATATTGACAATATTTACCTCGCTATCGAGTGGTTTAAATGTTTTATCACATTAACCGATATTGAGTTTGAATGTGATAGTGTTCTTTCTGCAAGAGAACATTTAACCAAAATTTGTTTAGATGTATTTAATTCGTCAAATGTCGAATTCCGCGTAGAATCTGATTTCGGTGAAATTTTAGTTGATTCAGTTAGAGCATCGACAGAAAAACGTTTACTTTTGGGAAGCCCGTATTATAGATTATTTAAAAACATAAAGCCAATTAATGGTAGTGATAGCAGTAATACAAAAAACATATATTACTGCCCTGATTTGTCAGCTGATCTGCTTAAATGGGATATACCATTACTTCCACTGTGGACCAAAATTTTTACAAAACAACCACAAATGTGTTTCAGTAATGCGATTGTGGAGAACTGGTTCAATCAAATAAAAACGATATTTTTAAAAGGTGACCGTAATTTCAAGTGCAGTAGATTTTGTCGCACAATTAGAGAAAAAATTAATGCTATTTTAAAAGACAGCTATTTAGACATAAAGTTTCCAAAAAGACCGAAAACAAAAAGACACATTGTTGAATTAGAACATAGTTACAATACTAAAGAAGATTCAACAAAAAAACAAAAGAAAAATGATGATGAAATTATTGATGAAGATAAACCTTTAATAAAAATGGAAGAAGGTTGGAGTAAGCCAGGCGTACCTATATTTCCAAATAAGAATCCGACATTTTCTTATTTTAATAAGAAAACTTTAAGAAAACAAGAGTCAACAAACAAATTGCATTTAAATCGTAATCGAAACAATTTTGTATTGAACGAAGATTACTATCTTTACGACAATAAATGGAAAGATTTCAAACTATTACAATTTTCAACTTTAGAAAATGTATTAATTAACAGTTTAAATATCTCAGATATTGACTGTTTGTCTAATTTATCTAGGCAAAATACTACGGACTTGTGGCTTAATAATTTTTTTTAATTGACATATGTTTAGCCATATTTATTAAAAACAGTTGTTCGAATAATGTTAGTTTTATTAATACTTCGCATTCATTACACATGTTTAAAGGTAATTATGAAGCCTTTAGTGACCAATTAATTTTTAAAACTAAAACTATTATACCATTAAATATAATGAATTCACATTGGTGTCTAATATAGTACTAGATTTTGAAAATTTAACATTTTCGTATATAGACCCTTTACAAAATGAAAAAACGAACGATGCCGATCGGTATTTTAGTTTATTTATCGAATTTGCAAGGAATTATAATAAAGTGTCTAGAACGCCAATTCCTGTAGAATTAACTAATTTGCATCTGAGTCACCAAACGCAAAAAGATTCTTATAATTGTGGTGTTGTATTATTACAAATTTCGAAAAAAATAATAGCAAATAATCCACATCTTGAACAAACTGAAGATTCCCAAATGTTTCGAAGAAACTTGCTAAAATTACTAATAGATGAAAGCGACGATTTTAGCAATTTATGTCTAATTTGTAGTTCTCCTGATCATGGCTTAGGAAAAGCAAACACTATTAATTGGGTTTGTTGCAGTTCTTGTGATCGTTGGATTCATTGTGCTTGTTTGAATATAAACAAAAATAAATTGAAAAATTCAAACTTTTATTGTTATTTGTGTGAAAATTTCTTAATGTGATTAATAGCTAAGGAACACTAATAAGCATTTCACAGTATTTTTATATATTTTGCATATGTAAAAAATGTTGGGACAGTAATGTCCGAGGAACATGGTGGTTTAAAATGTTGGGACAGTAATGTCCGAGGAACATGGTGGTTTAAAATGTTGGGACAGTAATGTCCGAAGAACATTGTGGTTTAACATGTTGGGACAGTAATGTCCGAGGAACATGGTGGTTTAAAATGTTGGGACAGTAATGTCCGAGGAACATTGTGGTTTAACATGTTGGGACAGTAATGTCTGAGGAACATGGTGGTTAGGTTAGTAGTAGGTTAGTTATTTTTGTTAGTATAGGATAGGTTTATGCAATTTTATAATTTAATTAAAATAGATAGACTAAATTCTGGATAAATTACTAAAAAATAATAGGTAGTCGACTAGTTCATGTTATTGTAAAGTTCATGTTATTACTATTAACTATTTTAAATGGTTTGGAATATAACCGCAGCTAATCTGGGGAGCTTTTCTTTAATGATTGATATGTCATAAATTTTATAATGACATTAGTGTGCAACTTTAAGAAAATATTTATAGTTATAAATTAAACAATAACCCATTTTGCATTTAACAAGATTAACCGAGAGATTATCAATAATACCATTAGGAAATACCGGCATATTATAAAGGTTCAAAACATGATGTTATAAAATTTAAGAAGCAAAATATTAATAATGTTATTTTTTAGCATCAACAGATAACAACAACAATTATTGCATATGCATATAGGTACAGAAATTTGTTTTTATTGGAACCGGGCTTGAAACTTGCCAAAAGTATTCATAAATAAATTTCCTACACTGCACCATCTAGTTCGAGGTTTTACATCCATAGAAAATTTACGAAATGTATATGTAGTAGTGTGATGAAGAAAGAAGTTTTTAAAATAAGGGCATATTAAAAAGTCGACGGACTCACGAATTATACATTATTCAGAATCCGACGGTCAACTACATATCAATACACGCACTCATCAAGACACAACATCTCACGTCATACTATACTACCCAATTGGACACCTCTTGTAATAGCAATAACTGCATTTATAATTCACACAGTCGTAATAGGTAATTTATCATCAAATTTATCATCATTATCTCAGATCAAACTCTTTTAGTTATATTAATAATTTTGCATTATATAGAATCATTCTTATTTTGACAATCATAGAGTCAACACTTTTTTATTGTAAACTTAATTTAGTATTACTTATATTATATTTTAATAAACCATAGTTATTAACCTAACCTAACCATGGTGTAAAACATTGAAACATACTTCGAATAAATTTAACTCGAAATTTAAGTATTTTGTACTATCGAAAACTTATTTGACAAACCTACACAAATTAATTAATATGATTTTTGTAATCTATATCCATGTTCCGAACTACCTAGAACACTCGAAGTGTGTGAAATACTCTTAAGTGAAATACCTATGTATATATCACTAATTCTACGAGGTAAGTAACATGATTATAATATGTAATATGATAATATATGACATACTTTTGTTCCTCTAATAATATCTATACTATAGTCTATAGTAGGTAATATTTTTGTTTTGCAATATTATAACGCCGCAGCAGTTATATTACTTTGCTTGTATGACCATCATAAATATATGTACAAAATAGTATCTATACCGAGATCTATACCTAGTATAGAGTAATGAAATAAGATCCAGGAATAGAATTTTTCAAGGGCGAGGCACTTTGAAGGCGGTTTTTGTGACGAAAACGATTTATTATATTATTTTCATTTCTGATTTTCAACCAAACATAAACTTTGTAGTTTGTACGGCTTTTTTTTCAAAGAAATATTGTAAGTATTCCGGAATTTTCAACATAATTCAGCAACACCTGATGCATTATACCTACGTAACAATGTGATAGTATGTACGCGTTAGCTGAGTTATGCGAAAAAATGGTGGTAAATTAAATTTGTAAATTTCTCTTATGCATACCATAAAGATAAAGACCAAGATGCAAGAACGAAGACCAAGATGCAAGATTTGTATTAGCATGACGTTAGAAGAGGCGGAGCCAATGAACCATCTGTTCAAACCACTCGACACTCCTCTAGACAGGGTCAGTGAGTTGCGACTCCTTACGAGCCTTTCTAAAGATGTCCGAATTATTTTCATTATTTCTTAGTCATTTAATTTAAATTGAATTTTTTATTTTATTTCTAGAGAAAGAATTAAAATAAAGAGATTAATAAAATATACAACTTCTTACTTCAAATTTCTAATGTAAGAAAATAATACATTATTTTCTGTTCAGAATTCATTGCATTAAGTTGGTGATTTACAAATCATCAAATTGTTTTGCAAGTTGTATACCGTTAAGAACGTTATTTTAATTTAAATTTAGGTGATGTGGCTACAACAAAATAATGCAACCCACATTACAGTTATGGCAGAAAAACATTTGCATTGATTTCTTTCTATTTACATTTATAAAAGAGCTAATAGCAATTATGTTATTACAATTCTAACATATTCATCAAAATTTAAGTCAATAATAATTTTGTTTATTGCTCTTCTTATATTTAACATATTACTCTATTGTCTTTGGAGATTGGAAACGTCAGTAACAACCTACAGTTGAACTACCAAAACTCAATGATATTACATTTTTAATTTAGAATTATTCTAAAAATACATAATTCTTTAGTTTTAGCAAGATATAAATGTTAATTGAGTAGTAGTTCTAATGCAAGTTGTGACTGTTGCAAAACGTCACACCCGATTTGGATTTATACTTTACTACAAATAGAAAATTGTGCAATTCTAGATTAATTAATATTTATCAATAAATTATTAGTAACTTTATATTATCATTTCTTTATAATAAATAATATATTTTTTTTGATCATTGATAGTTCTACTACAACTTATGACTGACATTTTTAATGGGTTTTTAAATTGCTGCACTGGTGCGACATGAGTGTAATTCTGTCTGGTGTTATCAAACAAGTTAAACAAAGACGGAGATACAGAAAGGATGCAAAAGTGCACCAACTTAAAATCATTATAATTAAATAAATTAATAGTGGCTGATATAAGAAGGACAATTAACAAGATTGCTAATTTTATAATTTATAAATACTAGTTTTTTTGTGTAAAAAAACATATTACAAAATTTACTTTAATATTTGTAGCCATCTATGCGAAGACCGATCAACTATTCAAACGAAAATCTGTAATATAATTAACAATCAGTTTGCTTTAAAAATAAACAAATATATAAATTGATATAAATTATAATCATCATTTTCAGTAACAAAAAATGCAATTTTTGTACAGTACTTTGTTAAAATTGGAATTTTTATTCATTATTTTATTTTTGACAATTGACAATATGTACAAAGTTATTGATAGATTAACTTATGCAAATAATGAAATAACCGCCCTACTGTGAGGGTTGCCAAAAAACCGATCACAGATTTGGATAGGTAATTAAAATATCTTTAATTTGAAATAAAACTCATTTGGTAAGGTACGTCTGACATCAGGTAAGTGGACTTATTGATAAAATTGATAAATTTCTTCTTATGCAACCAGTAGTACATGTCTTAATAATTGATTTACCACCCTCCTGTGGGGGTTGTAAAAAAATCCATTAGTGATTTGAAATGGTGGAAAAAGGACGTTTAATTTGATATATGACATATTTGGTAAGGTACGTCAGGGAGTCTGATTATAATTAGTTGCTAATTAAATGTATTAGGCGGAATATCTTTACTCGTGTGGGGGCTGCCGAAAAACCGATCACAGATTTGGATAGGTAATTAAAATATATTTAATTTGAAATAAAACTCATTTGGTAAGGTACGTCTGACATCAGGTAATTGGACTTATTGATAAAATTGATAAATTTCTTCTTATGCAACCAGTAGTACATGTCTTAATAATTGATTTACCACCCTCCTGTGGGGGTTGTCAAAAAATCCATTAGTGGTTTGAAATGGTGGAAAAAGGACGTTTAATTTGATATATAACATATTTGGTAAGGTACGTCAGGGAGTCTGATTATAATTAGTTGCTAATTAAATGTATTAGGCGGAATATCTTTACTCGTGTGGGGGCTGCCAAAAAACCGATCACAGATTTGGATAGGTAATTAAAATATGTTTAATTTGAAATAAAACTCATTTGGTAAGGTACGTCTGACATCAGGTAATTGGACTTATTGATAAAATTGATAAATTTCTTCTTATGCAACCAGTAGTACATGTCTTAATAATTGATTTACCACCCTCCTGTGGGGGTTGTCAAAAAATCCATTAGTGATTTGAAATGGTGGAAAAAGGACGTTTAATTTGATATATAACATATTTGGTAAGGTACGTCAGGGAGTCTGATTATAATTAGTTGCTAATTAAATGTATTAGGCGGAATATCTTTACTCGTGTGGGGGCTGCCGAAAAACCGATCACAGATTTGGATAGGTAATTAAAATATCTTTAATTTGAAATAAAACTCATTTGGTAAGGTACGTCTGACATCAGGTAATTGGACTTATTGATAAAATTGATAAATTTCTTCTTATGCAACCAGTAGTACATGTCTTAATAATTGATTTACCACCCTCCTGTGGGGGTTGTCAAAAAATCCATTAGTGGTTTGAAATGGTGGAAAAAGGACGTTTAATTTGATATATAACATATTTGGTAAGGTACGTCAGGGAGTCTGATTATAATTAGTTGCTAATTAAATGTATTAGGCGGAATATCTTTACTCGTGTGGGGGCTGCCAAAAAACCGATCACAGATTTGGATAGGTAATTAAAATATGTTTAATTTGAAATAAAACTCATTTGGTAAGGTACGTCTGACATCAGGTAATTGGACTTATTGATAAAATTGATAAATTTCTTCTTATGCAACCAGTAGTACATGTCTTAATAATTGATTTACCACCCTCCTGTGGGGGTTGTCAAAAAATCCATTAGTGATTTGAAATGGTGGAAAAAGGACGTTTAATTTGATATATAACATATTTGGTAAGGTACGTCAGGGAGTCTGATTATAATTAGTTGCTAATTAAATGTATTAGGCGGAATATCTTTACTCGTGTGGGGGCTGCCGAAAAACCGATCACAGATTTGGATAGGTAATTAAAATATCTTTAATTTGAAATAAAACTCATTTGGTAAGGTACGTCAGCAGCGCTAATAGCGATTTTAAATATACAAATATAAACTATTTGCTTAATTTTATGGTATTAAAACGATGGTTTACGTCAATAAATTAATATATTGTAATTTAATACACTGTGGATTAATAATTAATTAGTTATAAATAAAAATAAAATATTTTTTATATTTTCCGTGGTGGAAAAGTTATTGATAAAAGTTATTGATAGATTCACTCCGGTAAATCATTCCATAAACAAACATAAGGGTTCGTTTATGCAACGATATCGATAACAGTAGCAATAATATAAGCCTTTATTCGAGACCATAGGTACCCTAATTCTAAAAGTAATTAATATATGCCTTACGTTCAATTAAGCCATACCCGTAGCCTTTCCATATCCACTTTACACCATCCATTCCAACACCCAGGCACACAGCAAGTCTTGAATACCATTATATATTTTCAATTCACCAAAACATTAACAATTCACCAATTCATCAACGTGTTTTGTGTTTATCACAGAATGAGGTTAAAATGTTGTTAGAACATTTCACACGACAATGCCATTCTTCATGATTTCAATTAAATTTAATTACACGATGCTTACACTTTTTAAAATAATATTGCAGCTAATATGTATGCACTACACTTTGTCTTTAAAGTAAAACACTTTTAATTAATTTTATAACAATTTTTTAATTTTTTAACGTCATCAATTTATACCAAATATTTTTACAACCAAATACAATCGTAACCGCCGAAAAGACAGAGAATAGGCTGTCCTGCTCGCAGCGGGGTCTACCAATGAGATGCGAGAACGAAACTGCCACTGGTGGTGAATCAAGTGACTAGGGACTGGCTATATTCGAACCGTGGACTAACGCACGGACTAACTTCACGCCTTTGACGTTTAAGACGTTTATTAACTATTTTACAATTGTGTTTACAGTATGTGTTTGTTACTAAGTAAACCTACATACTAACACTAAAATAAATTTATTTAACTAACTAAACCAAGTAATAAAGCCAATTCAACCACCAATGATGCATGCGTGCAAGCCTGCATGCATTCTTAGGTTACAAAAGAAAAATGGTTTCATTAGTATACATGTAACATTGAGTTGTGCCAGAAATATGTACAAAACTTGGTTGAGACAAATAAAACATAACAAAATTCATTCACTATTGGTGGATTTGGTGTCGGTGAATGGCAGTGCGGGTCAGGGGGAGCATTGGTAAGTAATACCAAAGCCAAATCCTAAGGGCATTGCCAAATTTTATAGATAACGGTTGCGTGCGCTTCCCGGTGTTTTAATAGGGTCGCAAGTAGCAATAAATGCCCTACGGGGAGCGCTGTCGCGAGAATGGACTTGAAGAGTCCTTCTATGGTGCAGGCGGTACGTATGTCGAGAATATGTACAGCTGAATTTTAAAATGATATTGAATTAAAATACGCGTGACGCCATCTAGAAGAAAGTAGCATAAGTTGCGCGTGAGGGTAATTAGAGAGCTTTGAAGATTAATATTTTCATGAAAATGTAGCTAAGTGAATTTGTTGAAGTTTAATAATAGGGTTAGGGGGTCTTTGTTTATTTTAAGCTTTGTTGTGTGATTTAAAATTGTAATTCGATTTAATTATATTATGAAGTAATACAACATTGGAACGGGATTATTTATTTTGAGGGATAGCGGGTAAGTTGGGCGATTTTATTTATAATATACTACATTGTTTGGGTTTTGAGTTTGCAGTTATTGTTTGTTTACATTTTAGCTTACGGTTGGAAGTGATGCGATTTAACCATTTGGCTTTCATGGATTGCACAACAGTATCTAGATTAGAATTTTCAGTGTGGATAGTTGGTTACAATTGCTCACACTTATCAGCAACAACAAGGGTGAGTGCATATACCTACACATAATAAATAATAGCATGACAACATAATATTTTACACATTATAACACTTTATAATTGCAGGTAGTGAATGTGAGTACAACAAGCAACAGCTTTATGATATTAGTGGAATTCACACCGCATTTGGAGCACTTTTTTATGCGCACTGAATTGGCGGAGAACACGTGTGGTAAATTACGACCAAATTAACAAATGAGACAGACAATCGTAGACGACAGCAAAATAGTATAGCGTAATAAGTTATGTTTTATATAAAAGCATCGAGTGAGAACAGCAGAGACAGGAGCGAGACTTCAAATACAGCGCGTTGATTTTAAACGGTAGGCAGTACAAGTCAGAGCTGGATCGTAGATTGTTGATGTTAAATGTTAAGTTAAACTAAACCATGCCTCGCTATGATATGTCATAGGGCAGAGACAAGACAACAGTGATAAACGATTTGGCTTGAGTATATTACTTATTAAATCAAATTTTTTTCCCACAGGTTGTGGAAAGGGCGAGCATATGAGCAATATGTCCGTCGCCTTTTCGCTGGACTGTCTCGGTAGATTTTACAATGTCTTTTTTGAGCGGGTTCGATTGGAACTTGAAAAAATTTACCGCTATTCTCTCTACAAAATTGTCAATGTACTCGACCTCAGTCATGTCGTGTAGATCTGCAATGCGTGTGTAAATGGCGAGTTAGTTGCAAGTCGCAGGCATTTATTTTGAATCCTCTGCAGTCGCAGCATTGTGGATCCACTCATGGAGCACCAAACTGGTGCTGCATACGTAAGTATTGGTCTAATTACTGCCATGTATAAGATAATTTTATTTCTAGGGCTCAAAATTGAATGTTTATTCATGAGTGAATATATTTGGCTTAATGCTGCTAGTGCCTTGTGAATCTTGTTTGTTGTGTCTGCGTAAAATGTAAGTCGCTTGTCAAGGATCAACCCGAGGTATTTCACCGTAGTCTTTGGGAATAGTTTGCACTCGCCTACAACGAGTGGATTAAACACTTTGCTAAGGTGATTATAATTGTATGTAAAAAGCATTGTTTCAGTCTTAGTGTCATTGAGCCTAATTTTCCACTTGTGGCAATATTCGACAAGCAATCGCGTGTGGAACTGTACCTGTCTGTTTGCAATCTCTGCGCTAAAGCTGTTGCAGTACATGGCCGTATCATCGGCAAATTGTGACAGGCTCGTTCTTGCAAAGGTTGGAATATCCGCTATGTAAATATTGAATACGATTGGCCCAAGAACAGATCCTTGGGGGACTCCGGCCTTAATACTTTTTATCGCGGATAGTGTAGTTCCAACCTTTACTTGCAGGGTACGACCTTGCAGATAGCAGGCAACCAATTTGATCAAGTAGGTACGTAGGGTACTTGAGTACGCTCATTTTGCAAATTAGTGCCTGCTGCCATACACGGTCAAATGCTTTTTCAATGTCAAATATAGCCATTAAGGTGGAGAATTTTTTGTTGCAGCTGTGCTTGATGTTAACAATGCGCACCAGAGAGTCCGTTGTGCTATGCCCTTGCCTAAAGCCCTTGCCAAAACTGAAAAGCTGGCAGAATTTTGTATTTGGTTGTGTGCTTATTAAGTCTTGTCATAATTATTTTTTCTGTCTGTTTGTATTGAACTTTTATGTTCAATACAGCAGGATTACACAAAAACGAACTGAGACAAATTTACTTTAGTTTATTCGAAAGCCAAAATTGTTAATACAGTGAAAAAGAATATAACCAAAAAGTCAACGCGAATTCTAGCAACTTGATTTTAGAGAGTGCCCTTTTATATTCTATATATGCAACTGTGTATACATGGATATTACATAGAAAAAGTATACATTAAAAATAAAACACTAGCTTTTGCCTACAATTTCAACACTTCCTCTCAAAAACTACGTGTTTTAAATACCTAAACATTTTTACTAATTACTAACACTTGTACAGTCCAATGTTTTCTCGCAACGACAAAATTTCTTCGTCCATGGCTTCCTTCCACAGTTGTGCTTCAGAAGAGACCATAGCAGACTTATATGAATCCGGAATGCCTTCAGCAATCATTAGATAATCATTCAAATAAGCTGGTTTTCGAGATTTTCGTTTTTCAACACGAAATTCGCTTCGTTTATCTTCAGATAACTCTTCGACAGACTTTTCTTTGTCTTGAAACAAGTTTTCTCCCTCTGAATCCAAACTCTCTTGTTCCTCGTCATCTTCAGCCTCAAAAGGTTTTCCAGCAGTTTCAGTTTCTAGCAGCAATTCCATCTTTGGTTTGTAAACGTGCTCTCGATCGAACACCACATCACGACTCAAGATTACCTTATGCTCAGCTTCCACCCACACTCGATAGCCATCCTTTTCTCCGCAATAACCAACTAGTATACCCACTTGACTTTTCTTATCCCACTTGCGTCGCTTCTGTTTTGGCACGTGCACAAAACATCTCGTTCCAAATATTTTCAAAAAATCGAGTACGTTTGATTTGTTTCCACACCATAGTTCAAACGGTGATTTATTTGGAATTTGAGTTGGACCCGTTCGGTTTAATATATACGTTGCAGCATTTATTGCTTCAGCCCAAAGCTCGATTGGCAAGTCTTTTGAGTGAATCATGGATCTAGCACTTTCAACTAAAGTTCTGTTTTCCCGTTCTGCTGCACCATTTTGTTCCGGAGTGTACGGCATTACGACACGAAAGTTTATCCCGTTTTCATTCAGAACCGATTGCACTTCTGAATTTTTAAATTCTAACCCGCCGTCACTCAAAAATTCTTTAACCACGTGACCCGCCGTTTTAATTTCGTTTAAAAAGGTTTTTAAACAATCCACGACTTCCTTCTTTTGTTTCAGAAAAAACACTCTTCGGAATTTTGAAAAATCGTCCTTGAAACACACAAAGTATCTAGCACCGCCAATCGATGGCTCCTGCATCGGACCGCACACATCTCCATGAATCAATTCTCCAACCGATGTTGCCCGAACCGTTCGCGTTTTATAACTCGCCCGATGTTGCTTTCCAAGCATGCATCCGTCACAAAACTCTTCGTTTGCCTCAACCTCAATTCCACTTTGTTTTAGAAACAGTTTCACATGACGCTTATTTTGGTGGCCTAAGCGTTCGTGCCAAACTTGGACAGTCTCTCGCGCCGTAGCAGTAAAAACTTCCGCTGCAATTTTTGGTTTACACGCACGCATTTCCAAAATATACAGCCCTTTCTCAGTCTTTTTACCCGCCAACCGCACTTCACCATTTTTCTTGAAACGACACCCGACTTTATCCACACTAAACGAAAATCCCTTGTCTATTGTTTGGCCTATTGCAAACAAATTTCGGCATACTTCAGGTACATACCAAACGTTGGTGAGATGATTCCTTAGCCATTTTCCATTGACGTACATTTCAACATTAATGGTCCCATGTCCATACGCCAAGATTATTTCATTGTTCCCAACTTGCACTTGTTTTGGAGTAGCAAATGCATCATATTCAATAAAGTAATTCTTAGATCGCGTCATATGGGCGGTTGCTCCTGAATCGGCTATCCAGATTTCGCTTTCGCTCAGCCCATCTACAATACACATGAATGCATCACCTCGAGAATTCGACCTTGATGAACTCGCACAGTCGCTATTCTTCATCGATGTCTTCTTAGGACAGTTTTTCGCAAAGTGTCCGGTCAGATGACAATTGAAACATTTGAACTCTTTCTTTGGTTTCGTTGAGTTAACTCTTTTTGCTATAAATGCTTCGGTAGTATCGGGCTTCGACGGCAGCCGCATTTCTATCAAGCGCAAACGTTCCGTTAACTTATTCAACGTTCGGTCTTCCAGTGACACGGACTCCCATACACTTTTAAATTCAAAGTATTCGGATGGAAGTGTCGACATTATTCGACTCATTAGCAATAATTCAGGCAATTCGGTTTTTACCAGCCTTTTCAGCTCATCGTTGAGCTCTTGAACATTTTTCTGCAATCGAGAAATATATGACACAATATTCTCCCCCGAATTAATTCCACTACTGAAAAATTGCTCCATTAATCAATCCACTCTTTGGCCTGAAGATTGCTCATAGATTGACATCAATTTTTCCCAAATTTCTCTGGACGTACCACACGTCGCCGTCAAATCCACATTCGCATCGTTCATTGCACTCACTAGAATTAATTGAGCCAGAGCATCATTTTTCTTAAATTGCTTCAACATACCCTGATGTTGAGCCACCTCATCCGGTGTCTTAACTCCGATGAGAGTCGGTTCCGTATGCAAACCAGAAACGATTTCCAAAACATCGTGATGCTGACACACTAACTCAATCTGCCTTTTCCACTTCGTCCAGTTTGAAGCACCTTCAAGTTTGTCAATCCTCGCTTTGAAATCCATCGCTTCCATTAAACGACTCAAAAGTAATTTCGTCCAACAAGATACTTCTACACGTGTTTAACCCTACTTTTTCAGCCACAACGAACTGGGCCCATAACCTATTGAACTTTTATGTTCAATACAGCAGGATTACACAAAAACGAACTGAGACAAATTTACTTTAGTTTATTCGAAAGCCAAAATTTGTTAATACAGTGAAAAAGAATATAACCAAAAAGTCAACGCGAATTCTAGCAACTTGATTTTAGAGAGTGCCCTTTTATATTCTATATATGCAACTGTGTATACATGGATATTACATAGAAAAAGTATACATTAAAAATAAAACACTAGCTTTTGCCTACAATTTCAACAGTTTGTTCAGGATGGACAGTAGGCTAATTGGGTGGTAGTTAATGGGGTTGCTGTGATTTTTGTCAGGTTTTGGGATGTGAATTACGAATTTTCCATTCATTTGGGAAGTACTGCCGTTTTAGAGTCGCGTTTATTATATGCGTCAGCTGAACTATTGTTTTGATTGGTAAGTTTTTAATCACAATGTTATTGATTTTGTCTAAACCTGGTGCTTTTTTTGATTTTAGCTTTTTAATGACGTCACGTAATTCAGTAGGATTGGTTAGGATATTGGATAAATGGTGATTGGAAAGTTGCGGCGCGATGGATGTTAGGTCGTTGTATTGTCTCATAATGTTTTCTTTGAACTGTCTGTCTGAGTGCATTCCTAGCCTATGTATGTCACTAAAGGTATCAGCAAGTATTTTGCAATTTTCAGCATCGCTGTAAAAGTCGGTGCCATTGACTTCCAGCGTTTCAATGTTGCTGGATTTGGCAGTTAGACGTTTTTTGACTTTCCACAATGAACCGTCCACAGGCGAGAGATTGGTCAGAAAATTATGCCACTCAGTATTTCTGAAGAGCGCAATCTCCCTTCGTACCTCGGCCGTCAACTGGTTCATTAGTAGTTTGTCAAAATAGTTCTGAGTTTGCTGATACCTTTTTCTTTGTCTATTTTTGTTCCTAATTAGTGACAGTATATGTTCTGGAAGAGGCATTTGATTTTTAATTGGACGTTTGGACTCTTGGAGAGTGTCTTTTCGTAGCTTTAAGAATATTATTGGTCATGATTTCGATTTATTTGTCAATGTCATTTGCTGTCACCAAGTCACTATTGATTGTTGTCGCGTCATTTAAATCGCGTCTAAACTCCTTCCAGTGCTAATAAATTTATAATCAGCCACGGCCCTGATTGCAGCCTGAAGTGTCAAGTCTGTGTAGATTGGGTTGGGGTCCGAGTCTAAGTCACAAAACTGTTCAAGGGGGACAAGAGAAGGGATGTTTTTGGAAATTAGGAGGTCAATTGTGCTAGGATGATTACCGTTTAAGGGATAATGGGTAGGTAGTAGAGTGTGCAGGAGATTGTCACTATTGAAAATGTAATTAATTTTAGGCCGTTTGTGTTTGACGGTCGATTATTCCAAGAAGGATGCACACAGTTCAAATCACCCAATAGAATGACCTTGGTGGCGGCTGCAAAAATGGTGTCAAGATGGGAGGTATTAAGAAAAAGTCCAGGCCTGATGTAGGCGGTAGCTAGCATTAATTTGTTTGAGAGATGAATTGCAATAGTTTCCAAATCACCACTTTGCAGTGGTATGATTTTGAAACTAATGCATTTTCTGATTATTACCGCCACGCCACCAGAGCGGACATCACCTGGTCTATTGTTCCTCACAACTATCATGCCTCTGATCTCAAACCTATCTTTAGAAGATAGCATAGTTTCGTTAATAAACATAATGTCAATTTTATGCGTAACAATAAATTTTGTTTTTATTGTTACGTAAGTTTGTTTTATGGCGCAAGCTATTACAATTCCAAGCACAAATACGTAGGCTCTCTATAAATTATAATACTTGTCGAGGTTTTGTAAAAAGCTAACCGTAAAATGAAATTTCTCTTTTTCACTCTCTATTTTTCTCAACTCGGTGTTTAAATCGGTGAGGGCTTGAATAACTACATTTAAATTAATAAGTGAATTGGTGTCATTGATAAGGTCGCCAATCTGGCCGTATTCACCTGCTTTTGGTGTTGGCAGTTTAGTTGTTGCGGGAGCAGCAGGCTGTGACGATGTGTGTGATGCTGGTAGCCTTGCCTGAGTGTTCTTCAGCCAGGGATTAGCTGTGGGTTGCGACGAGGCGGTCAAGTGGGCACGAAGCGCTGGAAAGTTATTTCCACCAAGGTTGAGCGCACTAGTGGGGGCACGCGCGGTTCTAGGTGGAGCATTTTTTAAAATTTGCGACAATTTTGCAACATACACTGGGCACTTAACATTGTTGGCAGTGTGATCACCACGGCAGTTTGCGCACGTCGGTTTGTCGGTGGTTTCCAGTAGGCAGTCCTCCTAGGCTGGTTGAAGCAGTTGGACGTAGCATGTCTCCACTTCTGGCAGCGCTTGCATTGGATGACGTACTTGTTGTTTTTGTGGCGCTCCCAGGAGATTTTTGTATTGAGTACGTAATGCACTTTGTTATTCAGTTGTTTAAGTACTACACTACCTTCAGTGACAATCATGTAGAGCGGCTGATTTTTTGTGTTCATGGCAAAGCCTTTGAGCACCGGAATTTGGAAGTCACTTTTGAGCTCTGATAGAATTTCTCCAACGTCTATTTGTTTGGCAAGCCCCCTTATCACAAATGCATGTGTTTTTCCAGCTGCATGAGTGAACGTGTGAAACTCGGTGTTGAGTCCAGCGTAGTACTCAACCAACAGCTTTTGTTCAGAAGCATCAGCTACCTAAATGTTTGTATTGTAGCGTGAATACTTTATGTAGTACCCCTTTTTGATTAGTTGGTTGAGAAGGGAGGTAAGCGTTTGATGCGATTCCGGCTTACCATTAAGGATAATAGGTCGTGGTGACTTTGGCTTTGCTATTTTTTCGGGGGGGTCTAGGCCGCACAATCCGCGGACAAGTTGTGGTGGTACCTTCATCGATGTCAGAATCTGAATCACCACTGATTGATTCAAAGCAATTTGCCAGTGGAATTTGCTGGCTATAGTTGATGGTCTGAGTTTTAGCAGTTTGTCAGGTTTGCGTAGTAGGATTTGGGTTAATTTTTGTTATTGGAGGTGTTACCTTGTTTGAACTGTGGTTTGGTGGTTCAATTAGCCCCAGGTTGGGGTCAATTCCCAGATCCATGAAATTGAAGATTTCCGAACACTATATAGGTAGAGCGGTAAGCTTGTAGCTGAGGTCTGTACAGTAGGCCAGCTGCAGGCAGAAGTAGGCCAAGCGCGCACTATCACCGCTGGCCCGCAAAGCCTTTGCAAA
>CAUVYR010000299.1:0-13474 GCA_963556235.1 Cryptophagus acutangulus | reverse complement strand
AAAATAATATTATTATTGCTAATAAAACAATAAAAACAGTAGGAAACCTTTTTACAAAATTGAAAGATCCAGTATTAAATTTAAACAAGTCAAATGTTGTGTATAAAATTAGTTGTATGGATTGTAATTTAAATTATATATTATATATTATATATTATATATTATATATTATATATTATATATTATATATTATATATTATATATTATATATTATATATTATATATTATATATTATATATTATATATTATATATTATATATTATATATTATATATTATATATTATATAACTATATAACTATATTCTCTCTATTCCTTGATAATATCATTGCAAAAGAAGTACCGCAGAAATACATTTAAAAATTTGCTATAATGTGTTGAAAATTAAATAAATATACTACAATAAATTGCAGATATTTAATAGTATTTAAAATTTAAATTTAAATTACGCGCTAGGAAGTAGGCGGTTTTTCACTATTTTGACACAATTACAATAAACTTTGAGGAAACCTAACGTAACAACACAAAATACCAAGGCCCAAACTAATGAAACACTGCATATTCGGTTAAATTTTAATTGCATTTTAGTTTGGACTGCCTTCTACCACTAGAGGGTTGAAGACAGTAACATTAGTGTGATATTTGGATACCAGCAAGGTTTCAGTTTTTGAGCCATTTAGCTTGATTTTCCACCGCTGGCAATAGTCTACCAAGATTTGTGTGTGGAATTGAATCTGCCGATTCGCAACTTCTGCACTGTAGCTGTGAGCGTACAGTGCAGTGTCGTCAGCGAATTGAAGCAGATTCGTCCTAGCGAAAGTTGGTATGTCCGATATATAGATATTGAATAGAGCCGTTCCAAGTACAGAGCCTTGAGGTACACCGGCTTCAATAGGCTTCTTTTTTGAAAGGTGCGCCCCAACTTTGACTTGGAGCGTTCGATTTTTCAGGTAGCAAGCAACTAATCTTGTAAGATACTCGGGATAACACAGCTTTGTTATCTTGAAGATCAGTGCTTGCTGCCATACTCGATCGAACGCTTTTTCAATATCGAATGTAGCCAGTATGGTGGAAAATCGCTTGTTGGAAGTCAATTTACAATCATTGACAATGGGGTTGTCCCACAAAATTTAGTTTTTAATAATTTTTAGATATTTATAAAATATATATATTTTTTTAATTTTTCTAATTTTTATTTTGGTTTTTTTGTTAAACATATTTAAATTATAGAGCCTTAAAATTTTTCCCGCGTTGCTGACGTTATCATCCAACATTTCTACTCGAAAGACATTTGCGCATGCATGAAATATTGTTTATTTTCGCTCCTTGTTTTCGGTCCATGTTTTGACATGTGATGCTTAACCTCAATAAACAAGTTTCACACTTTGAACATTATCACAGATAAGTATAACAGATCGGCTGTCCAACGTTAATATTTATTTCGCTACCTATTCAGTTCCCCTCAACCTGCGTGTATTTTATATTGCCTACATCTAGGAGTATGCCTTTTATATTGCCTACATCTAGGAGTATGCCTTTTATATTGCCTACATCATAGTTTATTTAATTTTGTTTTGAAAGAAAACTGTAATCACATTATAATTTAACGGATGGTTTTAGAAACTGTATCTGGACGTAAGGTTGCAACTGTTAAATTGTAACTGTTAAATTGTCTCGACGTGGGGTTGCAACTGTTGTAATTGTTGGTTGGGTGTGGTTTGTGTTGTAAAGTCATAGTGATAGCGATATAATGCCAAAATTGTATTTCGTACCGCCATCTATCGTGTTTACATATTAGTTAGTTGACATTGCCGTAACTTGAGACGCTTGCTTAATCGAATCACTTCCGTTTGAATTGTACTTGCACACACACACTTTTTTGTATCACATCTGTTAATATACGAATCATCTTTTGGAATCGGTGTCATCATTCATCATTACCTACCTGCTACAAAACTCTCGCCAACAGGTTATGGGCCCAGATATTCGGAAAGGCATAGTTTGCGCGAATATTGACAGAGAAGTTGAAATCGACAATTTTGAAGGTTAAATTTTTTTTTATTATTGCTGTGTACTAAGCTAATAAATAAAAATGAACATGTCCGGGTTAACGAGGATCGAGACCCTAAATAAAGACAACTATGATACTTGGAAGATGCAGATGGAAGCATTGTTGGTAAAAAACGACGCGTGGGCGTTCGTCAACGGTGAATTCTTGAAACCGGAACTTAAGCCAAATCAAGAGAACTTGAACGCAGTGGAAGCGTGGGTGAAGCTGGACAACAAGGCAAAGTCGGACATCATCTTATCTATTTCATCGTCGGAATTGAAACAAATCAAAGGATGCGTAACGTCTCGCCAGGTGTGGTTAAAATTGGAGAACATTTACCAATCAAAAGGACCAGCAAGAAAAGCGACGCTACTCAAGCAGCTCACTCTACAGCGAATGGAAGAAGGTAGTGATGTGCGCGAATACATAAATCGATTCTTTGACGCGGTCGACAAGTTAAGTGAAATGGAAGTCGACATAAATCCAGATCTTCTAGCGATAATGTTGTTATATAGCTTGCCGCCGAGTTTTGAAAATTTTCGGTGTGCGATTGAGTCACGGGACGATCTACCAAGCCCGGAAATGCTACGCGTTAAAATCGTTGAAGAAAGTGACGCTCGGAAGAATGATTCTCAGAATGCATCGCAGAACGCATTATTCGCGAACAAAGGCTCTGGCGCATACAAACGTCGGGATTGGAACAAAACCAAACGCGAACCTTTGGAATCAAAAGAAAAATTCAAATTCCAGTGCCACCGGTGTAGAAAAATCGGACACAAAGCCGCGGATTGCCGAGTAGACGTCGGCAAAAATCGTAGAAGTGCAATTAAGTCTGACGACGTTAGTATGTGTGCATCGGAAGAATTGTCAAGTCCATCTACAGCATTAGCAGGTGAAAATCGAAATCATGAACGAAAATGGTGCCTGGACAGTGGCGCCACCTCACATCTTTGTAAGGAAGTACAAGATTTCTCCAATATTTTTGAAAACGGAAAAGGCAAGTTAAATCTGGCAAACAACGCTTCAGCGGAAATCAAAGCAAGAGGAATAGTCCAACTATCAGCAGACGTTTTTGGTAAGAAGGCCAACATTTTATTAAACGATACTTTGCATGTTCCCGATTTACGCACTAATTTGTTATCGGTTGGGAAAATTACTGAACACAATTTCGACGTAATTTTCAAAAAGAACATGGCTCTGGTTGTCGACAGCAGTGGAACCCCGAAATTGGTGGCAGAAAAGATAAATGGACTGTACTATGTTCAAGAGGAAAAACGGAACGAGTGTAATATTTTCTCGGAACCTACGCCGCGAAGTGCTTCGGAAAAACTAATGACTTGGCATCGCCGATTTGGGCATATGAACGTCAAGGACCTCGTAAACGCGCAAAGGCAAGGAACCGTTTTGGGAATGGACATTATCGACGCTAATGACAACATTAAATGTGACATATGTATCCAAGGAAAAATGACGAGGACACCTTTTCCTAAGCATTCGGAAAGAATTACGAAGTTACTTGATATCGTACACTCGGATGTATGCGGACCCATGCGGACAGAATCGCTCAACAAGGCCAAATACTACGTCACATTTATAGACGACAGTTCACGATATTGCGAAGTTCGATTTCTGCGATCCAAGGATGAAGTTTTCGGAAAATTTAAGGAATTTCAGAAGATGGTTGAAAACCAAAAGGAGAAGAAAATTAAATGTCTTCAATCCGACAACGGAGGCGAATATACAAGCAAAGAATTCGAAAGTTATTTGAAGGAACATGGTATTCTCCGAAGGTTAACCGTCGCGCAGAATCCGGAACAGAACGGGGTGGCGGAGAGAAAGAATCGAACATTGGTCGAAATGGCTCGTTGCCTCCTTATGCAGTCTGGCCTTCCACCATGCTTTTGGGCAGAAGCGATTTCAACCGCAAACTACATTCGGAATCGGTGTCCGACTAAGACACTGAATGGAATGACGCCGTACGAGGCTTGGACCGGTAAGAAACCAGATGTGCATCATTTTCGAGAATTTGGAAGCCCGATTTTCTTTCTCAATACAAATGCCAAGAAGGGGAAATTTGATGACCGAAGTGAAAAAGGAGTATTCCTGGGATATTCGGACGAAAGCAAAGCGTATCGGGTGTGGATGCCTAACGAAAAGAAAGTCGTCATAACTCGCGACGTAAAATTCAGAGAGAGATCGAGCAATGAGCAAAACGTATTTCAAGAATTTACTCATGAATATCTCAGAGAAGAAGAACCTCAAGAAGAATTGTCAAACTCATCGCAGGATCCTAACGAAATCGAAATCCAAGACGTTGTTTCAAACCAAAACAAGGAAGGAGTCCAACTTGAAAATTATGAGGAACAACACGACATTGTTGAAGAAGATGAACAAATACAAGTCGTCCGAAAAAGAGCACCAGGGCGCCCAAAGTTAGAACGTACCGGATCAAGTGGAAGACCGCGGAAAATTTTTCAACTAAGAGACGCCGAAGCCACAAATGCGGAAGTGGACTTTGCTTTTCTTTCGGAAATTCCATTGAAACAAGCAGTCTCTGGTCCAGACGCTGAACAATGGATCGATGCAATGGCAAGTGAGTTGAAATCTATCATTAGTAACGATACTTGGGATGTTGTAGATCGCCCGCGTGATGCCGAAGTCATTGGAAGTCGATTGGTTTTGCGAAATAAGTATAAGCCAGATGGAACAATCGAGAGGAGAAAGGCGCGGCTCGTTGCGCGCGGATTTGCTCAACGTCCGGGAATTCACTTCAACCAGACGTTTGCGCCTGTTGCTCGGTTGAGCTCAATTCGAATGCTTATGGCACTAGCTGTTCAACATGACATGAAGATTCATCAACTGGATGTGACCACCGCGTATTTGAACGGAAAAATTGAGGAGACAGTGTTCATGGAACCTCCGAGTTTTATCATAGAATCTTTAGAAGCTTTGATCGAGAAAGGCAACAGTGAAATCCGTCACAAGGCCAAAATGTTACTGAAAGAATTGGAAAACAGTGACAAAGTTTTCCATTTGAAGAAGTCACTTTACGGCCTTCGTCAAGCCGGAAGAAATTGGCACAACACGTTAGATGCAATTTTGAAGAAGCTAGGCGCAAACCCTTCTAACCACGATCCATGCATCTACAAGATGGGACAAGGAGAAGATGTGGTGTTAATTGCGGTCTACGTCGATGACATGTTGTTCGCATCTAGAAACGTACACCAGATCGAATACCTGAAGAAAAATCTAGGACGAGAGTTTGATGTAAAGGATCTCGGCGAAATCGATTATTGTTTGGGAATCGAATTTAGCCGAAGTGACAACTCTATAACCATGCATCAGTCGGGTTATATCAAAGACATTTTGGATCGTTTTGGTATGGCTGAATCAAATCCAGTCAAAACTCCATTCGACCCGAACGTGAAGCTTGTTAAACCAGTGGGGAATAATTCGTACGACAAGACTTCAGCAGTACCATATCGAGAGCTAATCGGAGCGCTCATGTACCTTGCCGTCTCAACAAGGCCGGACATTGCGTTCGCTGTTAGCACACTCAGTCAATTTAACGAATGCCACGATCAAACTCATTGGACCGCGGCTAAACGAGTATTGAGGTACTTAAAGGGTACTATCGATATCGGAATTGTATTTAAACGTACTACCGAACCGATGACTTGTTTTGTGGACGCTGATTGGGCCAGTTGTTTAGTCGACAGGCGTTCATACACCGGATACGTTTCCATTCTGGCAGGTGGACCTGTCTCATGGGAGGCGAAAAAGCAGAGAACCGTTGCGCTTTCCTCTACGGAAGCCGAATACATGGGATTGGGTGAGGCCGCTAAAGAAGTTATATGTCTCCGTAATTTCCTTACGGAATTAGGTTTTGAGCCACTCGCAGACATCGTCATATTCAATGACAATCTCGGAGCGCAGAAACTGGCCGAAAATCAGACATATCACGCCAGGAGTAAACACATTGACGTAAGACACCACTTCGTGCGCGGAGCCCTGAAAGACAGGAAGATCAAGATCGCGCACATTTCAACCTCCGACATGCCAGCTGACATTTTGACAAAGGGATTATTGGGGCCAAAGCATCAAAAGTGCATTGAACTTTTGGGACTAGGGTCATGCGAGCTGATTTAAGTTTATATGTGTCATTACATCGAGTGGGAGTGTTGTAAAGTCATAGTGATAGCGATATAATGCCAAAATTGTATTTCGTACCGCCATCTATCGTGTTTACATATTAGTTAGTTGACATTGCCGTAACTTGAGACGCTTGCTTAATCGAATCACTTCCGTTTGAATTGTACTTGCACACACACACTTTTTTTGTATCACATCTGTTAATATACGAATCATCTTTTGGAATCGGTGTCATCATTCATCATTACCTACCTGCTACAAAACTCTCGCCAACAGTTTGGGCCATATGAAGATGATTTCATATTACGTTATTAGAGTATTATATTATTTTGCAACGCCATCTACCATAGGATAGACATGCCATTTTGTACCAGAACAGCGCCCCTCCGTGGCCGGCGTTATACTAAAAAAAGCCCTCTCTAGTCGGGCGTTGTTAATATAAAAATGCGAAACACTTTGCCCTATCCGATGGCACATCTGTATATAACCTTATCTGTGACATTATGAGTAAGTTAGACGCTGAATTTGAGAAAGCAAATGGGACAAATCTTCCTTTAATAGATTCGGAAATGTTGACATATTATTTTTCAACAAACCAAGACTACTTGTGTCCAGAAGTGAAGAATGTTAAAACCGCAAGGTAAATATTGTATATCAATGTTATTTATCGAGTTATTTATTTATTTCTATTAACCCCTATTCACAGTTAGGGCATTGTTTCGCAACATTGCTTTATAACTTGTTTATAAAGCAACATTGCATAACAATATTACCAAGTGTAAATTAAGCTTAAAACTAACAAAATTTTATCATTTATAAATGTTATAGAAATGCTAGAAGTTCATATGGAGACAACGCCATTGCGTATGTGCAACTAAAAAGGAATAAAAACGTTTGCATTGTGAAATGCAAGATTACACCCGAGCACAAAATAAATAAAAAATATCATGTTTTAGCAGAAATAGATGAAGAGAAAGAAGTTATTTTATCGTGTAAGTGTTTAGATTGTCCTGCTTCTGCTGGTAGGTGCAAACACAGTACTACTTTTATTTGTTGGCTACATCGACGGTCAGAAGAGCTTTCTGTTACATCTACGAAATGCTACTGGAAGGCGTCTAACCTGGGAAAAGCTGCTAGAGATTCGGAAATGCATATTAATAACAACTGGCAAGAGGTTTTTAATAAATTGAAGGAAAAAGATGAACAATTTTCACTTACTGTGCTACAAAAATTTTCCAAAGAAAAATGTAATTTCGTTTACAATAGAATGAGTACTTCAAAATATTCATGCATATCTATGTTTCATTTACGATGTAAATACAACACCGAACGATTAGAAGACAGCCGATCAGCTGAAGATTTTATTGCATATTTGAAGACACATATTACTGATGATTTATCCTTAAAAATTGAGAAAATGACAAGAGGGCAAAGTAATAATAATGCTTGGAAATGTATTAGATATGGACGCATAACAGCATCTATCTTGTATGAAGCATCCAGATGTACTACTATAGATGGTTCGTTAAAAAGTACCATTTTTGGTGCTACCGCTTTTCATGAAACAACGGCTATTATTAGAGGCAGAAAGTTAGAATCAGCAGTATTGAAAGTAGTTGAAAAAGAACGAAATATAAGAATTTTATCTTGAGGATTATTCATTTCCAAAGAATACCCACACTTTGGAGCTTCGCCGGATGGCATAAGCAATGAATATGTCATAGAAGTAAAATGTCCGTCGAAAACAAGTTCAGTGAAACATTATTTTAACAATGAAGTTATTCAGAAGAAAGTGTATTACCAAATTCAACTGCAAATGTTACTTTGTAAAAAAAGTAAAGCATTGTTATGCATTGCTTCACCCAATTTTGAAACAAATCAAAACGTGCAGATCAAAGAAGTGGAAATTAATAGAAGCGATTTATGCAATGTTTTGCAAAACGCAGAAAGTTTTTGAAAAAGTGCAATTTATCCGAATTTATAGTTCATAATTTTATTTTAATATTGTTATAATAAACTACTATCGAGACAAATATATTATTTATTAATACCAGTAGTGTAACACTTTATTTTATTATTATACAGTGGGTTTTGTTGCACGTTCAAACTTCATTATTAGGTAGGTATGTATTAACACAATATTTCATTACAGTTTTATTACACTATTTCATTACATAGTTCATTAATGATTGGTGCCTGCAAATTTATAATCCCAGAACATATTACAACAATATAGTCTAGAATTTGCACAAACTTATTATTGACAACTGCGTGCGGTTGCAACATAGCATACTCTCGAATTCGACGAATAAGTCTTTCTATATGTATTCTTACTGACGCAATACGCTTAGATTCTAATACTTCATCATGAGTAAGATTTTCTTTAGTACTCACAGAGTGTGGTCGAATCAACTTACATCCTTTCGAAATTATTATATAATCAAGATGCTTAAAACCCCTGTCTGCTAAAATATCGATATGCCTATCTGGCAAATTTGATAAATAGTCGCTTTTGATTACAATTTCTTTATCAGAAATTCTTCCATTAAATCCCACAGACACAAAATTAATTAAACCACTAGGGGTGCACGAAATTAGATATTTGGCCGTATTGCACTGTTTATAATCTGACCAAGTTTTAGCCTGAAGAACTGGATCAGTAGGTTTTTCGATTTCTATTTCAAAGCAATCTATAATGCTTTCAACGTTTTTAAAATTAGCCCAAAACTGCATTGGCAAATGATTCATTATCATATGTTTTTCCGGCCAAAAAATAAAAACTTTAAATGCATTCGCAAGTTTTGGCACAGTGTCAATAAAAATTCGTTGAATTTTACTTTTAGAGCATCCATAAAAATCTACTAAACCTGTATACGTCCAGTCTAATCGAATTTTGTGTAATGTTATCAAAATATCTTCAATTTTAAGATTTTCTTTCTCGTGAATATCCTATATTATATTAAATAAACGTTTTGGAATCCCAGTATACTGCCTAGGATTTCGTTTGATGATGTTTATTGTAGTGTTTTTGATAGTTGGAAAGGAGCATTCATTTCTATAAAAGTTTCCACTGTATTCAGTTTCGCTACTTGTTGTCCATACCAATGACGAGTTAGATGATAGGCTGCGAGATTTGCTTGGTGTCGAAATGCTTTCAGATAAATCAGACAAAACATTTGATGGGCCCGGTTCATCTGGTAAACTGAATAAAACTTTTCTTATTTTTGCAGGTGATTCTTTTAGACGAAATTTAGTCAAATTATCCATTTTACGTTTTTTTGCACTGTCTGTCAATGCACTTTCCATTTGTGCGTCTGGCGAATTTTTTATAAATTTGTGAGGTGGAACTGAAACTATTGGTATTTGTCCCAATGTTTTAAAGAACATCCAATTCCTTACGTCTTCAGATACCTACAATAATATTGATCATCTAGTAACGTATTACAATATTTATATTGTTGTAAAACCAAACATTAAAATGATCTTCACAACAATGAAGGTCTCCGGTTTTTATTCTGTATCCAACAGCGTCGAACCATGTTTTACGGGTATCTTTCCGTTTTGGCACCATGAAAAACAGTTTACCGCTATTAATGTCCGTATTTTTACATCTAGGTACAAAACATTTTTTAACACATTTTGCTGGTTTGCTGGTTTTGTTCATATTTAAATTGTTAATATAAACAAGATAAAGTAAACAGCAGCTTCACAGAACATAACCTTCAAAAGTGACACATGGCTATGATTGGGTGAATATGAATGAATATGATTGGCTAATGCTAAAAGCGGGAGGAAGTGTTGGATGATGACGTAATTCAAAAATGTGTAATTTGAGTAATTAATATCTTGAAAACGGTTAACACTAATAATAAATAAAATATATAAAATTATTTAATTTTAGAAGAATTATCAGAATTCAAAATAAAAAAAAAGTGTGGGACAACCCAATTCGCACCAGCGGGTGCGACGTGCCGTGTTTTTCCCGAAAGCCGAACTGAAAATCTGGCAGAATGTTGTTTTTGTGTGTGTGTCGGTTAAGCCTTTTTAGTATAATTTTCTCTGCGATTTTATTTAAAATCGAGAGAAGGCTTATTGGTCGATAATTGATAGGGTTACTGTGCAGTTTACGTTTGCGATAAGTACAATCTGAGCAATTTTCCAATTGCTTGGAAAATGCTGCAATCGAAATATCGCGTTCACAACGTGAGTAAACTGCACAATAGTCTTTGTCGGTATTTTTTTAATAACCTTGTTGGCTATTTTGTCAATTCCGGGTGCTTTGCTTGATTTTAGGTTTTTAATGTGGTCCATAATCTCTGAAGGAGTAGTCATGATGTCAGCAAATTGTCTTGAAGTTAAATTAATACTGGTTGAAGTTACGTCGTTGTATGCATTGTTCACCTGTGCTTCTAAATTCAAATCTACATGTCTATCTAATTTGTGAACGTTGCTAAATGTCGTTGCGAGAAGTTCACTTTTTTCAGCGTCAGTGAAGTAAATTGTGTTCATGACCTCCATGGTTTCAACACCGATTTGTTTGGGGTTGAACCTTTTTTTAACTTTCCAAAGCGAACCATTTCTTGTCGAGAGATTAGTCAGGAAGTTGTTCCATTCGGTGTTTTTGAACAGGACAATTTTCCTTCTAATCTCTGTTGTCAGTTGGTTTGTCAGGAGTTTAAAATGCATGTATTGAGTCTGCTGAAAGCGTTTACGTAGTCTGTTTTTCGTCTTAATCAGTTTCAAAATGTGGTCTGGCAGCACTATTTGGTTTTGTTTTCGGACAATAATTTCCGAGTGTTTGGTTGACATTCGTTGAATATTGGCCGTCATAACGCTCACCTCGTGCTTTAGTGCAATGCACGTTGGGATGTTGCTTTTTATGACGGTCAATTTATTTATGTCGCGACGAAATTGCTGCCAGTCCGTATTCCTGAAACTGAATATCGTACTGTCCGGTTGTTTTTCAGTCGCGTCAAAGTTCAAGTCTGCAAGGATAGGATTATGATCCGAATCCATCTCACACAGCTGATTGAGGGAAACTTTAGGAAAATTTTTGGATACAAGGATGTCGATGGTGCTGGGGGTTTGGCCATTGGTACGAAAGTGGGTAGGTAGAGCTGAATGAGATATAATCAGACCATTATCCTCTGTGTATTTTTGCAGGACTCGCCCGTTCTTGTTGCTGCGCACATTGTTCCACAATGTGTGTGTGCAGTTGAAGTCGCCAAGAAAGACGACTTTTGACGAGGCTGAAAATACATTGTCTAGCTCCACCAGACTTAGGTTGGTCTTCGGTCTGATGTAGGCAGTAGCGAGTACAACTTTGTTGGGTAATTGTATGGCAATAGTTTCCATACAATTATTGTGTAGTTGAATTTGCCTAAAGCTGATGTTGTTTTTAACTAGTACTGCTACGCCACCAGACCGAATACCACCAAGCTTATCATTGCGCAGTATTTTCATACCGCGCATTGTAAACTTGTCCTGTGGAGCCAGTCTAGTTTCAGAGAAAAATAATATGTCGATGTTATGTACCTTTATAAAGTGTAGTAGTTGTGCTTTTTTGTGCGCTAGACAGTTGCAGTTCCACGCACAAATCCTTAGGCCTATAAATTATACCGCTTTACATTCCGCACAAACTCAATTGTGCACATAAATTTTTCGTTAGACGTGCTGCAATGGGCCAGTTGTGCGTTAAAGTCGGTCAGAGCTTGTAAGCCCATCCAGATTTACCAGAGTGGCAGTCTGGTTAACAAGTGCTGAAATCTTGGTGAATTGGCTGTACTCACCGCTTGATTAAGGCTTTGGCTGGGCTGCAAGGCTGTTAGAGGGTTGGGAGGGTGGCGCGGACGGTTGGGACGGAAGTCTCCTTGTCCAGGCGTTTATATTGGTGGTGGGGCTGCGGCGGTGTACGTTGGCCGGAGGGCGGGAAACTGCCGCCTGGTGAAGGATGGTCCTGAAATTGCGTTTGATGGAGCTGTTGGGTTGTTTTTAAACAACAACTCCATTTTCGCCTTATATACGGGGCAGACGACGTTGTTGGCAGTTTGCGATTTACTGGTGTTGCTCGGCTGCAACGAAATTTTCACCCGGCGCCCGCGCACTATCCAAGCCTCTTTGGTAGCTGCCTTGGTTCGAATATTGAGTATCGGAATGTCAATGTAAAAAAGAAGTTGTTAAGGGCACGAAACCGCCTTGCAAATTTATGCGTGAAACGTTGCTTGGCAGCTCAGGGAATTTAACGCGAAAAAGCATTTTCAGATGCTATTAATTATCCTAGAAAATATCTAATGCTAGATTTGGAGAGAGAACAGATGAATCAACAAATGGACGATTTTTTTTTTATCTTTTTCCGCTAATTAGCTAGCGAGTGGTTAATATTTGAGCGAGGTTTTTTTGTTCATATTTTACTTATTTAATGGCTATTCGAACAAATCTTTCGTCAAAACATAAGTATCTTTTTTCTCTAATTTTTGGCAGCATTGGAAATTTTCTAGGAGTTATAACAAGGCCGCAAACTGCTTTACCAGTTTTTGAGAATTTTCCTCACCTCTCAATTTTTAGTAATGTTCTTGGCTAAAGCATGTGGCAAATAAGTCAGATCTTGGTCCATCTATTCATTAACAGATGTCGCAAAATTTGCTGTGAATTTAGATATGCAAAACCATATTTATTATTGTAAATAATCTTGAATTATCCAAATCTTAATATTATTAAAAATAATAAAGTTTTAATAAATTTTTGCAGATACATTATTAAGCGCCTGGCCGCTCGTGCTCTGAACCGTAGGGAACACTACCTTATTGGCAAAGCAATATTTTTCCTTTACACCGTTCTACTTCCATTATTGTTAATTTAATTAAAAAATACACAATAATACAAGTTTAAGATTAAGGTTTCAGGATTCCAAATCAATTTTTATTTTTTTATTACCGTCAATCAGTAGTTTTTAATACATTTTATTCAGAGCACCTTACAGTGATCTTTTAAGGTTGATTTTTGTTTGTTTTTACACAGCCGGGATTGTGTTACGGTTCACTGTTAGTTTTTATTTCTTCTTTATTTCTTTCTTTATAGAAATAAATAAACAAACAAACGGCTTATTGGCAATTTTTCTTCGTAATACTAATATTGATTCATAAACTATGAATATATACTGAAGTTTTATTTTAATAAATGAGTAACTCGATATATAAGTTAATTGCTATCTGAATCGGAACATAAATATTATCGAAATAGTACCGAGTTTCTAATTTCTTAGAATAAAATGGAAA
>CAUVYR010000298.1:0-12704 GCA_963556235.1 Cryptophagus acutangulus | reverse complement strand
GATCTAGATTGCCAGCAATACACAATCGATTATTTGTGAAATTGTGAAATTTTTGGGGGTAAACCATTCATTAGCCAGGTGCAACCTAAGCCACTATAATCCCTAAAACCAAAACTTTCTAACGCATTTTCTCGCTTAATACCTCATATAATGACTTTATTCTTATAGCAATGTTAATATTAGTACTAAATGAAGAATTTATGCTTAAATTCATTTTGATTATGTTAGTTTTTTTTTAAAATTTGAGGTTGGTATTAAGTACGTCATTATTTCACATTCATGACGTAACGATCTTCTATCTTTGGATAGACTGTATATATATATATATATATATATATAGAAAAGCACGGATTTTTGTACGTTTTTCGATACCATCAACTTTAAATAAGCATCTGATGACTTTAAATTTTAAACACAAATAAAGTACATATTTCTGTACAAGATATAAAAAAAATAATCAATTTGATCAGTAGTTTTTTTTTTTTTTTAATAAATAATTTATGACACTATGTTTTCTCAGCTATTTATAGTGTTATCAACTTGAACTTTTCGGATAGTTTTGCAGATAAAATTATGGAACAATAATCAATAAAAAGAAATTCTAATAATTCAAAATTATTGTTTATTAATTTTCAGTTTTTTTTTAATTTTTTTTTTATTATTTTTGTAATATTCAACCGTATATGTAGTGTATTGTTTGTAAATTTAATTATAAAATTTGATTTCAGTGTGTAAAACCATCACATGTTTTCTGAATATGGTTTAAAATCAATTTTTAACTGTGTTTGCAAATTTATTGTAAAATCGCCGCAAAAAAGTTAACTTTTGTTTTTAAATTAAATTCTGAAAAGAATTCCTATAAAACCCATAATTCCAAAATTTTGAATTGCGCGCGCTATCCCGATGCAATATGGCGGCCCTCAAATATCAACAATGTTGCCATCTATTGAATTTAAAAGTAAACATACTCAAAATTTTAAATATCGCGCGACGATAAAGAACGATGGCAAAATGGTGTTAGTGATCAAATACATTACAAATATTAGGATTTCTTTAATTCGGTTTTAGATTCGAATTAGTTTCCCAATGGTTAAATGGTTTCTCATGGTTAAATCAAGTTAACGTCTTTTGTTTTACCACTCTCAAAAATATTTAATTTTCTTTTATTAAGACATTTATTTATCTTTGATATGAAATCTTTTTGTATTTTCTTATTATAAAGTTTTTTTTGTATTTAACGTTTCTAGGCATTGATAATGACTATATTAGTAAATAGTCAGAAACTAGTCTGCGTTAATAAAATCCATAGTAGTACTTACATAGTAGTACTTAAGTTTTTCTTAACGAATAATTAAAGAAATACTTTAATTAATTAATGAATAAGCAGGGTTACTTATACTACAAGTGCCACACTGTGCTCTAGTGCATGCTTTCTCGTAATTTTGATAGGGCCCAGCATTGGGTTACGTAAGTATGTTACAAGAATAAAGGAATGTAAAATGAAATAAAACCCACCTGTAAGTCTTGTTTCGCTGCTTCAGCTCCAGCTCGAGTATTGAAAGTCACAAAGCCCACGGGCTGTAAAACAATAAAACAACGTTATATAAAGATTTGTAACTGGTAATATACATCACTCCAAGGCATAATTTAAGTCAGGCTGTCTTTCGTTCAAAGGTGTTTTTTAAAAAAATTATGATTTTTAAATACCTACTTAATATATATGACGATATGTATAATAGTATAGTGTAATTTTTATAGTTAAGGGGGAGGGGATCCACTGTAGTAGAGAGAACTGAAGGTCACCAATTTGCAGCTACCAATTTTGCATTAAGAGAGAGTGAAGAATCGCCTTAGCGACGAAACGGTGACGTCATTGATGTAATGAAACGCTACAGTTCTACTAGTTGTCATTTCAAACTAGCACGAACCGAGTACGTCACCTAAAAACAACTACACTTATCGTTATCGCAGCAGAAAACGTACGTGTTTGGGCTAGTAATGCGCACGCATCTCTACCTCTGTACTTGAACGGCGCGAAAATACTTAATTTGAATTCTCTATAGCATATGAATAAAATGAATAGGAATATATTTGAATAGCCATAAATTTGCACTGCTTAGGAATTGAAAATTCAAAAAATTGACGAAATCCATGTACTATTAAAGGTTGACTTTTAGTGGCTGTATTTACTCCTTCATCGGCACGAAAAACGGGCCACCTAAGTTTTAATTTAGAAAAAAGCAAAAAACCACTTTTTAAAAAAAATATATTTAAACTACTGTCTAAAAACAAACAAACAGCTTGTTTTTTTTTAAATTATAAAGGTTATTAGCCTTATTAATGGTTTATTTAAAGTAAAAAAACTGCTTTTAAGAACAAATGAATAATATCAATATCAGCAACATTTTTGTTCTGAAGCAAAAAATAGTTTAAACAATCAAAACAATACCAAGTTTTGACGTAATTGTGTAAACATATTGAGGCATATTTAACAAATTTTATTATCTTGACATTGACTTGCATAAGTGTGTCTGTAAACCCAGAAACATCAACAGCTACTGTTGCATTACTTCGAAACGGAAGAAGTCAGCGATTTGGGGCTTTGCAATATGGAATATTCAGAAGTACTGTGCAACGAGTTTATACACGTTTTTTGGAAACTAGTGCAAATACAAAACGACCTGGAACGGGTTACAAAGTTTGCGAAATCGCCAGTCTACAGCTGTAGACATCAGAAATAATCTGCAACACAAACATAAACGAGCGGACAGTTAGACGAAGACTTGGAGAAGCAAATATTATAAGTCGCAGACCTGCTACAGGTCCAGAACGTCTCAGACATCTTCGGGTAGCGCGACTTGAATTTGCCAGGATTCACATAAACTGGGGACGAGACGAATGGAGTCATGTTTTGTTTACAGACGAGTTCAGGTTTTCTCTGCAATCTCCAGATGGTCGTGAAAGAGTATGGCAAAGAACAGGTGAGCGATTTTCTGAATGTACCTTTAGTCCAATAGTCAGTTATCAAGGAGGATCAGTTATGGTCTGGGCTGGTTATTGGTCTTTCAGTTATGGTCTTTCTTTAACGGCACGTATAGAGTTGTTTATCGTTCCAAGAGGCTCCCTGGTAGCTCTCTGGTATGTTAATGAGATTCTTGAAGATATTGTTATTCCATATGCTCCATGTATTAGAGATGACTTTCTCTTGATGCATGATAATGCAAGACCTCACAGCGCATGACTGACTCAACAATATTTGAATGAAGTTAACATCCCCGTTATGGAATGACCAGCAATAAGTCCAGACCCCAATCCAATTGAACATGTTTGGGACATGCTTGATCGAAGAATTCGAAGTCGTATTTCTGCTCCATTCACTTTAAATGATTTAATACTTGCACTTTTAGATTATTGGAAACTTATTCCTCGGGAAGACATTTAATTTTAGGGTTACCCCGAACAATGCAAGCAATTATTAAAGCGCGTCGAGAGAATATACGCTATTGAAGAACTTATCCTGCTTGCTAATTCAATGAATTGGTATTGTTTTGATTGTTTAAACTCTTTCTGCTTCAGAACAAAAATGTTGTTATTGATATTATTCATTTTTTCTTAAAAGAAGTTTTATACTTTAAATAAACCATTAATAAAGCTAATAACCTTTATAATTAAAAAAAAACAAGCTGTTTGTTTGTTTTTAAACAGTTGAATTGTTGCACACAGTTTTATTGAAGCATATAAACATTCCCCCCGAGAAGTCCCCATCGTCATATCATGTGCACTTCTAAAGTTATTCGGGGTCAAAGGTCACAAAAGTTGCTTTTTTATCAATATCTCGCTTTCTATTAGTTTTCATAAAAAATATAGATAAAGTTATTTACAACAAAAACAATTTTATGTATTTTTAACGTGCGAAGAAGCGTAATATGGTGTTTAACGGTTTTACTCCGCAAATTAATGCTACAATGACATCGCGTATAAGCGTCTATTGATATATAATACTAAAAAAGCGTCTTTACACAACAATTGTCTAGTATTTTAATTAAATTACTCATTCCTTGGAACACCATAATTTTCATAAATTTGCCAAGGAGATTCGCAACACTACTCACGTCTTTTGCAGCTGGCATGTTTTTATATCTTACAATAAGTTCTTCAGGTAAACTGCGCTTTTTGGAGTCACTTTTATAAAACCATGTTATATACTATAGCCGTCGATAGTGTAAACAATAATATCCGCATTGTCCGCAAAATATTGTAAAAAAGCGCTCAAATCGGATGGTAAAATGCAGGGTTGAGGATCATTAAATCTCCAACATTTAATCATCCTCAACCTTCATTCAATAATTAAATCGGTGGGGTGAAAAACAATCCAAATTCTCACATTTATAGTTGACATTGCCAATCGTTTTATATGCTTTTCTATCAATTGAGCTTAAAAACCGTACATTCCACACCTTCTATGAGAATTTATTGATCTTATGTTTGTCGTTTCAATTAAAAAACAGTACCAAGTACGAAAACAGACAAAAGTCCCTTTCTATGACCTTTTTATGACATAACTGAATATGTGGGCACTTTTATAGAAATATATGTACTTGACATAATCGAAATCGAAAAGAGCTGAAAATAACCTGTGCAAGTAAAAATTAATTAAAATTATTTTCCAGCCATATAGTTTTTATTGATTTACTGAAAACTACAATTGGGACTTGTACTGTTTTTTATCTCGCCGATTCAATTATAAACAAATTTCGCTGTTTATAGTTCTCGCTAATGGCTATTGACTTTCGTCTTTCCTGTCACATGGGCCTACGTTTTAACGTGGAATCCGAACCACAATCCTCGGTTATTTGGTATTCCCTCTGCGAGTATTACCCCGCTTTTGGCAATTAAAAAAGCCTACCGATTGAAACAATCACAATTATAAAGACTCTTAAGCTAGACTCTTAAGCTAGGCTTCTTAGGGCATTGAACCCACAACTCACGGATTGCTAATCGACATATACAGCGTGCTAGCCTATAGCACCATAAGAGTGCTATTTAATTATATTATAGTTAAGTAATCCTAATTTTGAAAAAATATCCAATAAATGTTTCAATCCATATCTTATGTGAAGAAACACAGATAGACCAACCAATAACCGAGGTGAAAATGATCGAGGTCGAACTCCATGACTAATGACAATGCTTTTGGTCATGTTGTCAATACTTTTGCTTTCTTTTACTTTTCAAAATTGTTTTTTCTAAAAATTTTCTAAAACTAAATAAAACTTCGTTCTGATTAATATTATCCAACATTTGGCTAGCTGAAAGATCAAATTCGGTACTAACGATGACAGAACAAATGTCCTCTCTAATTATTGATGCCGCATTTTTCCACAACGCGAAGGCGTTCTTTTATAAGATTAGAATTTTTATTTTCGTACCATGCTTTAGTTAACATATTTGTGAGTTTGTGTGTTGCGCAAATTTATCATAGTCATTTAAAAATAGTAAGTTTAAGTCATCTTAAAAAAAACTGTAAGTACCGAGCTATCATAAATTATATTAATCAACTCTTGCTCTGAATTCAGAAACGTATGTCTTAGCTCAACTCATGGATTTTAAATGACATCCGTGTCAAAATTGTCAACAGTTTAAGCATTGTCAAAGCAACAGTTTAAGCAGTTCTTAAATTATGGTTTTTACCACAGAACATAGAATATTTATGATTGAAGCGTATTTTCGAACTGGTGCGCTAGTTAACGGAATTTGGGACTATAATCAAAATTTATGTTTTGTTGATTTTCAAGAGCGCTTTCCAGACTTAGCAGTAATTCGAAATGATTTTTGTGTGTGTCTCAAAAAGTGCGTTAGTTTGTTTCGTGAAACTGGATCTGTGTTGCATAAAAAAGGCGCTGGCAGGACAACCATTTGCACAGAAGAAGTGATTAATGAAATTAGTCAGATTGTGGAGCATAACCCTACAACATCTTTAAGCCGACTCTCACAACAAACTGGATTATCTTACGGAGAATGCCAGAAGATTGTAAAGAAGAATTTGCACATGCATTCATATAAGATGCAATCCTATCAAGCTCTTTTGCCGACAGACCAACCCAGACGTCTTGCATACTGCCAGTGGCTAATATTTACTCATTGACGATCTACTAGACCTCACGTTTTTTTCTGACGAAGCCTGGTTTCATCTTTCGGGATACATCAACTCCCAAAATATGCGAATGTGGTCCAGTGATAATCCACATTATTTTGTTGAAAGTCCGCTACATCCGCTGAAAATTGGTGTTTGGATAGTAGTTTCTCGAAGAAGAATAATTGGGCCCATATTTTTCAATTTCACCGTCAATGCAGAGAGATATAAGAACAATATTTTGATCAAATTTGTTTAACAACTACATGATGATGAGCTTCAGCATGGCTATTTTCAGCAGGATGGTGCAACTGCACATACTACACGCGAAACTATTGCGGTTCTCCGTGAGTTTTTTAATGACAGATTGATAAGTTTACGCACTCAAATTGAGTTTCCTCCGAGGTCACCTTGTTTGACTATCATGGACTATTTTGTGTTTCCTTATTTAAAAAATCGGATTTTCAAAACCCCAGTAAATAATTTGCAAGAACTTCAACAAAGAATTGTTGAAGAATGTGCAACGATAACGCCAAGATTTCTGCAAAATTCATTCGATAACATGAAAGGACGCATAAACTTGTGTATTGAACAAGGCGGGGGACATTTCCAACACTTAATATAATTTGGCTCTTTATTTTTTAATATACACATTTTACAAAATATTAGTTGTTTATTTTGATTTTCTAAATCGTAGGTAGCTGTACACAAACTTTGACAGGTGTATTTGTAAAGGGTGATATAAGCAATGACATACGTTTCTGAATTCAGAGCAAGAGTGGATCAATATAATTTATGATGGCTCGGTATATGTTATGTTGTATTAAAAAATATAATAATAGACAAAATAACACGCTACAGAAAAATAACACGGTACAAAACTCATTTAGTTAAATGTTTTCTTTTTTTTTTCAAATACACGGTATTACACATCGTATATAGTTTGTCCGGCTCTACTTCAGACGTATGGCTACGCTATGCAAGCGCATGACAATATGCTTGATACAGTTGTGCGTATGTCGGTTTGATGACGTATACGTTTATGACGTGACCGCCATCTTTCTATAAACAAACTATATCAACCCCGATTTGTACAATTTGTATATTGCTACGATTTCATTCAAATTTTATTTCTAGTGATTATTTTTTAGTTCGTTGCATTTAAGCTAAATATTTCTAAAGAAAACTACGATTCGCCTGAGTTATTAACCTATCATAATCTAGAACCACATCAAGTAAGGAGAACTGTATTTGATGCTTGCTTCATATTCAAAATCCTGAATGGTACAATGAATTGCGCCGAGTTACTAGCAGATATTAAACTCAATGTACCTTCACGTAACTTACGTCATCGCGATTTGTTTCTAATACCTTTTCATAAATAAAATTATGAGTGTTTTTCGCCTTTAGTCAGAAGTTTAAAAGTACTCAATGTTCATAGAGAAATAGGCATATTTAGTCTCTCACTGCTTTCGTTTAAAATTGTTTTGTCTAATTTGTTATTAGCTTATATACGTTACAAAATCAAAAATATTTGTTAGCTACTTGAAATTTTCAAAACCTCATTGCTTTGGATTCTAAATTCTTAAATTTTTATGTAGGAATTGTAATTTTACGGTCAAAATTTAATTTGTTTTCATTTGACACTACCATTTGAAATATAAGCTCTGTAAAATTATGTATTAAAGGGGTGATCCTGTAAATTTAATAAATAAATAAACTAAGAATGGCAGATGTCAACTAAGTATATCAAATGTTAACAAAAAATGACAGAGGTCAAAAATATTAAATGTTAACCTAAATAATAATAACCTAAAGTAACACTCATTATGTGACAGGTAAAATGGAAGTGGCAGATATTATATATTACAAACGATATTTGAATATTACAAACGTGTTATTCTGATGTTCAAAGAAAAGATACTATGATGTAAAAGGTAGTGTAGCTTATTCGCGCCAATAAAATAATAGGTTTCTTTAGTTGCTGTCAAAGTGACAAAAATGCAATGCCATGTGCAAGTATTTACACGCGAATTAAATTGTCATCGAAATTTGTGTGTTTAACGACAACCTTGTAAAACAATCAAAAGTCATCCAATTTAAAACGAATTGCTGCTTCTTTGGTGCTTCATAGTTCCTCTAATTAGTGTAAATTAACCAGATTTTTTATTCTTGTGGGTCTGCTTTGTCAGTTTAACAGACGTATGAAATTTTCAATTTTGTCAGTAAAGACAGGTGCTCAATACTTTTTAAGAATCAAAAACAATGAAAATTGATTATTATTAAAGAATTAATCCAATTGTAAAAAATCCAAATGCCAATTGAATTAGGACAATATAAGTAGGACGGCGGAATAATTTTATTTTTATCAATATGACCTTAGAATTTTTAGAAATGGTTTTATTGGTTTGATTAGAAAAGCTCGAACGCGAATCGACTTAAAATAGGAATGCAAACGGGTAGCGGGTATGTACCCGGTACCAGGCTACCCGACCGGTTCATAATTGTAAATAATAATAAAAGAATCCATCTAAATTTCACTTTAATTTCATTGTGGTATAAAAAATCCTTTTAAAAATTCCTGTCTTCGTAAGTTGTGAGTGACACTGTAGCAATAAAGGCTCAGTATAAAAAGATGTGAAATAAAACACATAGACGCGGCGAGGATGGATAAATTATGGACATTTGCAAATATATTTAGTAACTCTAGTGTACACCATTTTCCCAATACGTTTACCCCTCGTGCGTCACTGTATCAATGAAAATCTCTACACCATTTAAACAGAATTCAAAATTTAATTTCAAAATTAAGTGAATAAAGTTTCATAATGATGCTAAAGACTTTTAAGATCAAATTATTTGTTATTATTGGAACTCGTTTTGGTTGGTTTTTTGGTTTATTTTTTATTAACAAATCCCGACACAAATCCAGTAATACTGCACAAAAACTGAACAAAACTTAAAATTTAAAAAATACTGAACTAAACTTGAAACAGTATACAAAATGATTATTAATAAATAAATAATTTCACTCTTACCAAGATTAAATTAGTTACTACTCTAAAACGTACTCGTAATGAGTAATAATTTTAAGGTTTGACAATATTATAATAGTTATCGACGGTCTCGTGCCACAATTTTGATTTATTTTTTAGTAAAGTAAAAAGTAAAGTAAAAAAAACAATGTAGATTATTCTTGAACTACTAGTAATATTTAAAAGTTTTTTTGTATTTTTTATTTTATTATTTAAAATTGTTTTAAATAAATTTTGCTAAATGTATAAAAGATTTTTCATTTTCATTGATACAGTGCCGCGCGAGGGGTAAACGTATTGGGAAAATTGTGTACAATAGAGTTACTAAAATTATTTGCAAATGTCCACAATTTATCCATCGTCGTCCCGTCTATGCGTATTATATCACATCTTTTTACACTGAGCCTTTATTACTACAGCGTCACTCACAATTTACGCCGACATGAGTTTTTGAAAAAATATCAGTGCTTGTGTAAGAAATAATTTTACATTTTTATACAATTACAATCAATAAAACTAACTTAAATTTTTGAAACTTAAAAACAAACTTGAATCTGTGGTTTTTGTTAACATTTGAGACATTTAGTTGACATCTGTCATTTTTAGTTTTAATTTCCCATTTTTTGTCTACTTTTGGTATATGTAGATGACGTTACATTTGACTATTGACATTTGACATTTTTGGTTCACTTTTTGGCATATTTAGTTTCTATCTTTCAGTTTGAGTTCCCTTTCAACACAATCAGTGAAATTTGTCGCTTTATGTTGACATCTAACATTTTTCGATTATTTTTTACATATTTGGTTGACATTTTTTGTTAACATTTGACATATTTAGTTGACATCTGTCACTTTCTGTTAACATTTGACATTTTTAGTTCGTTTTTGACATATTTAGTTGACATATGTTACGTTTAGTTATTAAATCTAATTTTTTGTAGACATTTGACATACGTAATTGACATATTATCTTATTTAGTTGACATCTCTTCTATTTACTCGTAATATATATTTCAGGTTTTTAGGTTACTTTTAACATATTCAGTTTACATCTGTCACATTCAGTTTACATGTGACATTGTTAATTCACTTTTGACATATTTAGTTAATTCTATCCTGAGAATAATTAAAAATTCACTGGAAATGAGATTCCACAGTACTTCTCTCGTTGATATGTTAAAATTTCTTATTCGGATTTTTAGAATTTTGAGGCATCTTTTGTAGAAAAAATTTTATCGAGTTATTTAAAAATGTTTTTTAAATTTTAACTAGGAACCAAATTTAAAACAAATCTAAGCGGTAAAGTTAAAACGTGTGTATGAAAGAATGAAAAAGTGAAAAATGTTTCGTAGGTACTCTATTTTAATGAAACTATTTGGAGAAAGATTTAAAATTACTAATATAAAACAATGTTTGAAGTAAATTTCAGCAGTATTCGTGTAAGGGGTGTGTTCAGGGTTAAAAAATTGAAAAAAAAAACCTGGCAAATCAAACTGTAAAGTGTGTATTAAGGGTTACAATTGTAAAATGTAGATACTAGCCTAATTTAAATTAAATTAACTGAGTAATGATAAGTTAAATAAGTTAAAATTACCACTGAAGTCCAAATTTTAAGAAATCGGAGCCTTTTGACCGTAAAATTAATATTAAGAAAGTTATATTAGGTATATTAACTTACCTAATATTATATTAGGTAAGTTCTAAAATAGCGGTCACATACTATTTTTAGTTTGATTATTCGTAAATATGTTTATAATATATAGTAGAAACAAAATTCGCTGGAAATGAGATTCCACAGTACTTCTCTCGTTGATATACTAAAATTTAAATAAATTTGACAATTCTAACTATGAGGGGTGTATTAGGGGTTACAATTGTAAAATGTAGATCTAGCCTAATTTCAATTGAATTAACTAAGTATTGATAAGTTAAATAAGTTAAAATTACTACTACCAAATTTGAAATAAATCCGAGCATTTTGACTGCAAAGGGTATGTTAAGGGTTGAAGTTGTAAAAGAAGGGTCGCATATTATTTATAATTAGATTATTTGTCAATCCGTGTTAAATGTATAGTAGAAATCTAATATGAAGAAAATCCGATCCATATGACTCAAACTGTGTATTTGGGGGGTGTGTAGTTAAGGTCGTAAATTATTTTTAGTCACTCATTATGTGAATATATATAAAATTACTGATGGAAAATGGTACATTATGCTGACATATAAGAATCAAAAAGCTGTCAATTTTTGAACAATTAATTTAAAGACCCAAGAGGCCACTAGGGTTTATTTTTAGGGGATGAAACTTTTACCAGCATTTTCTTCAGTGTATTCCTAATATGTGTGCCAAATTTGGTTCGAATAAAATATTCCTCCTGGCAGGTATTCACGTTACAAATTATGCATTTTTACAACTTTTTGACCCTTCAACCCTTAATAAAAAATCAACCCTTCAAAAAACTCCAAATTTTTTGAAAGCATTCACCACTTGGGGTATACACGAAACATATGTTCAATATTTGGTTAAAATCGGTCAGCAACTTTAGAAGATTAAGTGGATCTACCGATTTTGCCATTTTTAACATGTTTTTGGCCTATAACGCGCAGGTCTTTGAGAATTTTATAAACTTTTTTTCTTCGATATCATCTATGGGCAGGTAGAAAAAAGGACGCAAATTATGTTCAAATCGGGTCAGTAGATTCCGAAATATAATGGTTTAAAGAAATGCACAGACCGACAGACGGAAATTAGAGAATATGATTTTCGTATTCTACGCATCCTAAATAGTAAAAAAGTGACATTTGAAAAAAAAAAATTCATGATTACAATACTTCCTCTACGAGAGAAGTAATATGAAGAAAATCCGAACTATATGACTCAAACGGTATAATTAGAGAGAGGGTATGTGGTAAGGGTCGAAAATTATTTTAAATCATTATTTATGTAAATATTACTAAGATAACTGATGTAAAATTCTGGGTAATGCTGCCATATGAGAATCACAACACCGTCAATTTTAAAACCATTTAATTAAAGGGCAAATGAGCAGGGGCTTATTTTTAAAGGATGAAACTTTCACCAGCATTTTCTTCAATGTATCCTTAATATGTATTCAAAATTTGGTTCAAATCAAGTATACCTTCTGACAGGTATTCACTTTACAACTTATGCCTTTTTACATCTTTTTGACTAATGCGCAGGTCTTTGAGAATTTTCTAACTTTTTTGCCTTTGACATAATCAATGGGCAGGTAGAAAAAAAGGACGCACATTATGTTTCAATTGGATCAGTAGATTCCAAAATATAGTGGCTTAAAGAAACGTACAGACCGAGCAGAAGTACTGTGGAATCAACGAGAGATGTACTGTGGAATCTCATTTCCAGCGAACTTTGAATAGAAATCAATTAAGTGAAATATTAACAAAAAACATTTAGTTATTTTTTACCAGTCGTTTTCTAATTAACGATAACACATTTAAAGTTTTTAAAAACGTACATTTTTTGGTACTATTTTTCTCGTTGTGACCTCCCTTTT